>PVJA010019890.1:0-31026 GCA_004027025.1 Myocastor coypus
GTTTTTTTTTTTTTTTTTTTTTTTATCATGAATGTGCTCAATGTTGTCAAATATCTTTTCTGCATCTTTGTACTGCTGATCATTCCAAAGTGAAAATGACAGAAGTGAAAAAGCACTTACAGGGGTTGGGATTGTGGAAATCACAGTTCTAGAGCCATGAGTTCAGATGTCTCTGAATCAGTCTTTGGAGGAAGGCAGGAAAAGTGGGAGCTTTTTTTTTTTTTTTACATGCTGCAAAGAAGGAAGCCACATGCCTGATAGAAGGTGAAGACAAGGATGTATAAGCAGAATTAAAAAATCTCCATAGAGGGGCTGGGGAGATAGCTCCGAGGCACAAGTGCCTGCTGGGCAAGTGCAAGGTCGTGAGTTCGAACCCTGGTCCCACAAAAAAAAAAAAACAAAAAAACAAAAACAAAACAAAACAAAACAAAAATCTCCATAGAAAAGTAGAGTCCATTAACCTTTTTAGGGCTTGTTTTTTTTTTTTTTTGGTATTTAGTACAGGATCTCACTACAGATCAGACTCATAGTGATTCTCCTTTTTCAGCCTCCCACACCCAGTCTCAGTTGCCATCTCAGCACACCTGGGGGCAGGGCTGGTGTGGCAGGCTAGGGGTTGAACCTCAGTCCCTGTGTCTTCCTTAGCCAGTGCTTTAATTTGCTGAGCTATCTGGCTGGCCCTTGAGTTCAGTAACCTTTTGATGTGGATCTTGAGCCTCTAAACACAATGAATTGTCTAATTCAGTGGTTCTCAACCTTTCTAATGCTGTGACCCTGCAATATATATAGTTCCTCATGTTGCAGTGACCCCAAACCAAAAAATAATTTTGGTGGCTACTTCAAAACTGTAATTTTGCTACAGTTATGATTCAGAATGTAAATACCTGATATGCATTATGTATTCTCATTGCTACAAATCAAACATAATTTAAACATAGTGATTAATCACAAAAAATATTTAATTATATGTTGAGAAATATTTATTACTAATTCCAATAAATAACATTTCACTATGGCATAGCATGGGTTTAAATATGTATTTTCCGATGACTTTAGGAGACCCCTGTGTTTTGGTTGTTCGACCCCCGTCGGGGTCACGACCCACAGGTTGAGAACTGCTGGTCTAATTGTTTGGATTGTTCCAGATGACTTTAATCAAAGGTGACTGCAGTTCTAATCCAGCAGCTCAACAAGTGTTTACTACTGTAATTCCCTGATTCCATTCTGAGAAGCTGTTTCAGTGTTGCCTTCACTGTGATGAAAACAGCTTGTTGACATGTTAGGTTATATTAGTTGAATTCTGATTGTTGATTTTATAGTTGTATGAATTAGGTTTTAGTCTTTGAATGCCATGGTTTGTGTTCAAACATCCCAACAAAGCCTCATGCAGTCCCTGAGAGGGTGGATGACTGAATCTAAATTGTGTGATTGATTCATGGTGCAATGGATACTAGATTAAGGGTGAGTGATTGTTAAATAGTTCATTGATTGGTTTTGTGCCACCCTAATCCCAGGACCTTGGATATAGTATGAGGCCTAAAAAGAGGTTTGTCTTCTCTGTTGCTTGCTTGTCTTTATGGTCTTCTGCTTATCATGAATGAGTTCTCTTCTATGTTGCCCTTCTACCAAGCCATCCTGCCTTGGAACCAGTCCATCATGGACTGAAACCTCTATAGACTGAGCTACATAAACCTTTCTGCTACTAACTTTGGGTGCTGCACCTTTTGTCTCAGCAGTGAGAGAAAAGTAAGACTATGAGATAGGGCTCCTGGACTAGGAACTTCATAGTTTCTGCTTGCTTTAGGTGAGGCAGCATAAAGTAGTATTATTTCCCTTCTCCCAGTTAGGCTCTGGGAAACCACAGCAGATTAGGCACTGACAATAGTTTTCCTGAGGACAGACAATTAAAAAACACTGGGTATTTTTGTTTTTTGGAAGGTCAGGAGGTGCTTTTCTTTTCTTTTTTTTGGTTTGGTTTTTGAGACTGGGAATTGAAGACGGGGCCTTTGCAGTGAGCTATATCCCTAGATTGATTGATCAATTGCTTGAGTTTTTGGATAGGCTCTTGTTAAATTAGTTGCTCAGTTGGGACCTGAACTTTCAATTCTCCTCAGCCTCCCAAGTGCTAGCATAACAGAAATACACCTCCATGCTTAACTTGTATTTGAAAATGCTTTCTTTTTCTTTCCATCTGCTGGGAGCATGACTTTTTTTTTTTTTTTTTTTTTTTTCTTTCAATAGTCAGTGTGAAGACTTGATGGAGCTTTAGGAGGTAAAAAGAAAGCTTCAGGCTCCATAATTGGTCCCCCAAAGTGTTTTCATTATTGTTGTTTGCTTATTTTAGGCACTAAGGGCTTGAACCTTGAATCTTTGCTGTGAACTATATCCAGACCTTTCTTAAAATAGATTCACTTTGAGACAGAGTCTCATTGTGTATTCTAGGTTGGCCTTGAATCACTATGTAGTCCAGGCTGGCCTTGAACTCAGCATCTTGAGTCTAGGATTCAAGTATGTGACACCACACCTAGTTCAAAGTTTTTTGAGGTAGAGTCTTGGAAAGTCACTAAATTACCCAGGTTGTGCTCTGCCTTACAGTCCTTTTTGCCTTAGTCTTTTAGAGCCTGAGATGATAGATGCTGCCACACCTGGCCTCCCAGAAGTTTTGGAATGTGTTGTTTACACCGAGCACCCAGCAATTTAGTTGTTCTACACATTTTCCTGCTCCTCCATACTGGCTCCCATGGAGGTTCCCAGTATCATTGTATCTCTGACTGCCTGTTCAGTTTTATTTTTATTTTATTATTATTATTATTATTATTATTTTTTTTTTTTCTTGTAGTACGAGGGACTGAACTCAGGACCTTCTGCTTGCCAGGCAGGCATTTATGCTACTGAGCTATATCCCAGCCTGCCTATTCAATTTTAGAACTGAAATTAGTTCTTCATTCCAGTATCTTCATTCCAGGAATTCATGCCAGTAACTTCATTCCAGTAATAGATCCAAGAATTGATTTCCCCCTAATTTAGCTTTGGGTCAATTGGTTTTTCCAAGCAATAATACTGAGAATTGAACCCCAGAGCCTTTGCACTGAGCTGTATGTCCAGTCCTTTTTTTTCTAAATGGCCAGCTCTGCTTGCCCTGGGGGTGGGGCTGATGTAGCATGTGGTGCCAGGGATCAAACCACAGTCCTTGTGGTTACCTAAGCTTTCCTAAGCAGGTGCTTTAGACTGCTGAACCATCTCCCCCACCCCTTTTTGAGACAGAAACCTACTAAGTCAACAAATTGCCCTGACTAGTCTCAAATCTGTGAGCCTTCTGCTTCAGCCTTCCAGAGTGCTGGGATCACATGTGTGTACAACCATACTTGGGCTTTCTTGACACATTTTACTTTATTATTTATTTATATATTTATTTTTAATGTATTTGGTACAGGGTCTCACAATGTAGCTTGGACTCGTAGTGATTCTTCTGTTTCATCTTCCCTAATGCTGGGATTACAGACAAGTGATACCACACTTGGTCTCTGGAAACTTTTTTTTTTTTTTTATGGAACCAGAGATCAAACTCAGGACCTTGTACTTGTCAGGCACTTGTGCCCCTGAGCTATCTCCTCAGCCCCTCCTGACGCATTTTATATGCCAAGCTAAAAAGCAGAAATTTGAGTGATGCATTATTATTTTTAGTCTTGGGAATTGAATATAGGGCCTCCTACATAGTAAGCATGCATTTCCTCTACTGAAGAGCTACAACCTCAGCCTGAGTGGTATTTATCTGTGCTGTATGTGCCCTTCAGCCCTTGAGCTGACTCCTTTTCTCCCTCCTTGTTTTCCCTCTGATTTTTCTCCAGAGTCTCACCATTTAGTCTGTTCCTGGGGACAACCTTTTATTTATTTATTTATTTTTTTTCTTGTTTCAGAACCTTTGTTTTTTTTTTTTGGTGGGACCAGGGTTCAAACTCACAACCTTGCACTTGCCAGGCAGGCACTTGTGCCACGGAGCTATCTCCCTGGCCCCTGTACCTTTGTTTGTTTATTCACTCATTTTTATGGCTGGCTCAGCCCGCCCCGAGGGCAGGGCTGGTGCAGCATGTGGTGCCGGGGATCGAACCGCGGTCCCTGAAGCCGCCCAAGCTTTCCCAAGCAGGCGCTTTAGACCACTGAGCCATCCCGCTGGGCCCCAACCTTTTATCTTTGGCTTTCTGCACTGAGATTGTAATCTCCACCTCTTTCACAATGTATTTACACATCTCAGTGTGCTTAGTGCTCCTTCTATGGAGTATTGCAGTAGCCTGGGGGTTAATGCTAAATCAATCAAAAAACAAGGAGTGGGAGTTTCAGAAGGTGAGAATATTGAACTCTGAAATGTAGCAGGACCTTTCAAGTGGGAAGGGTAGGCAGTTGAGCTACTAAGATACAACAATGCTAAGGAAAAGGGGTTGAAATGTACAATTTAGGAAATAGTTTTGGGATGCTTTAGGGGAGAGAGAGCAGAAGCTGGGAGTTGGGAGAGGAGGGTGCTATAGCCTTTTTTTTTTTTTTCTTTTGGTGGTCCCAGGGATTGAATTTAGGACCTTGCAATGCACTTGCCAGGCAAGCACTTATTCCACTGAGCTATCTCCCCGACCAGGAGGCTGCTGTAGAGTAGAGCACAAAGAAAGACTTGTATTTGAGAATACCTTAAAGGCAGAAAGAATTTGAAAGATGAGGCATGGACCTAGCTTTGGAGATAGGAAGAGTTTAGCACCTTGGTGAATAGGAAAAGGGTGCTGCTGTTGTAGGTGAATCAGCAGGAAGACATTATGCTGAATACAGAAAGGAAATATTATGAGTTGGAAGTCAAGCTAGAGACAGATTGATGTTTAAATGCTGGGGAGGGGAAAATAGGTAAAAATTGCAGAGAAAGTATTAAAAGTCAGAGTAGTAGTTTTCCCTCCTTCCCTCCTTCCTTCCCTCCCTCCTTCCTTCCCTCTCTTTCCAGAGCCAGGAATCAAACTCAGGACCTTGCACTTGCCAGGCAGGCACTTGTGCCCTGAACTATCTCCCTGGCCCCCTAGAGGAGTACTTTTAAAATGGGAGTGATTTGTGCTCTTCCCCCTAGGATTGTATGATGACTGGACACAGATTTGATTGTCATGTGTGGTAGAGGTACAACTGGCATCTAGTTGGCAAAGGGCAGGGATACTTCTGAACTTCTGAGAGGGGAGCCACCTCCTTCCCTCAGCGAAGTCACCCTGCCCCAAATGTTAGCAGTGCTGGTCTTGAGTTGCCCTAGAGTAGAGGAACTGAGTGAGCCTTACACTCCTTTCTGTGACCTCTCAAAATTAACCTTTGCTCTGAAGTTTATGTTCACATTGAACAGCTGATGTGTCATGGGATCTGTACAAGAATCTATTAACTTCTGCTGCTGTAGGCTTAGAGGCACTGAGTAATTTGGCTAAGATCAGAGGCATCATCATTTGTGCAGACACAGGACTGACTCTGGACTAGACTTTAAAGCTTGTTCTCTTGTGTGTGTGTGTGTGTGTGTGTGTGTGTGTGTGTGTGTGTGTCTGTCTGTCTGTCTGTCTGTCTGTCTGTCTGTCTAGGGGGCATTCCAGGCTTGCACACTGTTGTGTTCCCCAGCCAGTTATGTACATATGTTTTGAGATAGCATCTCACTAAATCACTAAAAAGAAAGTGGGAAATAAGAAAAAGCAAGATTATTAGAAGAATTACCAACACTCCCTCATATACCTGGATTCATCTTATTTCTGGCATCATATTTGATTCATTGATCATTGGCTTTTTTTTTTTTAAGTAGTTTCAGGCATTGGTGCCAAAGATCTTGTGTCATTCATTCTGGCTTTTGCTAAACAGTAATTGATGGCTTAGTCATTAAAGCCTATGAGCCACAGGGAGTGCAGAGAACACAATAGATGAAGGATTTCCAGGTTATGAGCTTGTTTTGGCCAAACTAGTCTTCCTTCCTTTTATGTGGGAATAGGGGACAAACCTCAGATTACATCACACAGTTTAGAACAGTAGCTCATCTGTTTGCTCTGGCATTTGTTTGAGCAAGAGTATGTGACAAGAAGAAAAACAAGGGCTTTTAACTTGGATTTAATCCCTGTCCTGTTGCTTGGTAACCAGAATCCCATGTAGGTTGTTGACTGGATGTGGCAGGGGATTCTGATAAACTGCTCGGAGGAATTGCTGCCCTGGGGATAATGGAAAACTTCTTAATTATGACATATTTCAATCTGGGGAAATTTTCTAGAAGCACATTTAGTTTTTTTAACAGACTGAAAAAAAAATCACATCACTCTTTCTTTTTAAATAAACAGCTTTATTATGCTGTAGTTCATTACTGTACCATTTAAAGTCACTCATTTAATGTGTACAATTAAATGCTTTTCTTTTTAGTATGTTCACAGATACATGGAGCCATCTCCCTAGTCAATTGTAGAATATTTTCATCATCTCAAAAGGAAAGTCTGTCTTTTTTAGCTGCCACCTTTTCCCTGTCCCCTCCCATTCGCAGTCCTGAGGTAGCCACTAATGCACTTTTAGTTGCTATGATGCTGTTTGAGATGTTCATATGAATGCGGCCACATGATATGTAGAGTTTTGTGAATAGCTTCTTTCAGTTAATGTAAAATTTTTAAGATTCATGTTGTAGTATTTGTGTTTATTAGCACTTTATTCTAAGAGACAGGGTCTTGTGAGGAGTAGTGGCACAAATCTGTAATCCCAGCTACTTGGGAGGTTGAGGTATGAGGATAATAAGTTGGAGGCTAGCCTGGGCAGTTGACAATAAGTTGGAGGCTAGCCTGGGCAGTTGACTGAGTTCTTGTCTTAAAATAAAATTTTAAAAAGATGGGAATGGAGCTAAGCACTCCTAGGTTTAATCCCTAATACTACAAAAAGAGAGATGATAGGTAGGCACAGTTGCACATGCTTGGAATTTTAGTACTCTGGGAGGCTAAGGCCAGTGGATCCAGCTGTCCCAAAATAAATGAAAAAGGGCTGTGGATGTAGCTCAGTTTGAAGGCCTTTCTGGGTTTAATCTCTGGTAAATCAGTCTCTCACAGGGAGAGAGAAGAGGGAAAGAAGAGGAAAATCTAGCTGGATTGCCAAGCGTGGCCTCAAACTCCATGAATTTTTGCCATTTTAACAGTTTTTAACTTCAGTGGTGTTTAACGTGCACATTGTTGTAATGTGCGTGAAGGTTTTCTTCCCAAACTAATATCTCATTTCTAGGAGCTGGGGAGATAGCTTGGCAGTCAAAGTGTCTGCCTGACAAGCACAAGGACCCAGCTTTGGTGCCCGGTACTGCACACTACGCTGGCCCTGGAACTCCGGGCTTGTTGTGTTGGCCACTGAAACTGAGTGTGGTGACATATGCCTATAATCCTAGCACTGGGGGAGACTGAAACAGGAAGATCACTATAAATCTGAGCTGTGTAGTGAGACCCTGCACCAAATAAATAAATAAATAAATAAATAAATAAATAGTTTAAAAAATTAATAAAATCCCATCTCTAGGCCAGCTTCACCTGCTGGGGCTTGCTGAAATGGCAATTGAGACTGGACATGGTGATGCATGCCTGTAATCCCAGCTCTGGGGAGGCTGTAAACTGGCTGTTATAGTTTATGTCTAAGTGTCCCCCCAAAGCCTCATGCAATCATGGGGCACGGACTTCTAGAGTTTGAGACTTGATCCATGATCCCTGGGATTATGGGTTTTAGTACTGATGAGATTATGGGTCTGAGTATTGCTGGGAATTATAGGTGTGACCTAAGGTGGATAGGCTGAGGCAGAGAGCCTGAATATAATATAAAGAGAGACAGAGACAGAGACAGACTAGTGCTGTTGCTCTCTGCTCCCTTGGTTGGTTGCCACTGTTGTGGCTGTTGCTGTTCTGCTGCCATGAACTGCTGCTCTCTGCCTGCTGAGACCTGGCAGGGCCCACACTTGTACCCTAGCTGGCTTCTCCAAATGACCGGGCTCTGTGACCTGCACAGGATGGGCTGGGAGCTACAGTTGTCTCCAACTGCTCCTCTGGCCTCCACTGCCCAAATACTGGGAAGGGGCGGGGGACCCTTGATTGCACATTGGATGAATGGCACCACAGCGTACATGAGGCTAGCACAGCATGGTGGGCATGAGGAGGTGCACCACGTGGTGTACACACCCAGACTCCTGCTTTACTATCCAGGTGTCACCCAAGCCAATCAAGTTGACCATAGAGATTGTTATGGTTTATGTCTGGTTGTCCCCCCAAAGCCTCATGTAATCATTATTTTTGTTTTTTGTTGTGTGGTTCTGTCCTTGAACTCACTATGTAGCCCAACCTGGCCTCAGTCCTGAAGGAATCTTCCTGTTTTTGTTGTGGGATTACAGGTCAGAGTCATGTCTGGCTCTTAGTTTTTGAGGCAGGGTCTCACTGGTTACTAAATTGCCCTGGCTGGCCTCATACTTGAAATAACCCTTGCCTCAACCTTCCAATGTGCTGGGATCACTGGTGTGTGGCTTCACGTTTTGACTTTGGTATTGTTCTGCTTGCTAGCACAGTGCTTTGCTTATGTTAATAGTTGCTAAGATTTTTTGACTAGGTAAGAATAGAATTTGGGAACTCTGAAGTCTACTACAGCTGAAGTACCTCTTATCTATAATTTCTACTTGTATGATATTTTGTATTCTGCATTTATTGCATAACTCACATTCCATGCCCAGTTATTTTCTACACAGGCAGATAATTGGTCCCAAGTTTGTTCCTTTCCTGTGTAAATGGCTCTGTAACTTGCTTTTGGTCTTGATAGACAGCTGAATTTGATTGTAGAATATTGAAGTCTCTGGGCTTCATGGAGAGTTCTAATAACTAGGTAATGTTGCAAGAATTTTGAAGAGACTCAAAATTAATTGTGGAATCTTTACTAACTCTAGCAGAGAAAAGGTAGTTCTTAGAACCACACACCAAGTGGGAAGCCCTGGAGAAGAAAGTTTGAATATTGCCCCAAGATTTCTTTTACCTAACTTGGAATCCTCCTACCTCATCCTCTTGAGTGGCTGGGATTATAGGTGTGCAGTAGCACACTGGCTTGCCCCAAGATTTTCTAGGGTGATTATGACAGTATAATGGTGGGGCTGAAGGTATAGCTCAGTGGTAGAGCTCTTGCTTGTAAGCCTGAGCGTGAGGGTCCTTGGTTCTATCCCAGCAGTACAACATAGAACAAGCAAAATCCCCAGGAGATGAGCTTTTATTATGTAAATCTTGGATTCTGAAAGAATATGAGCTGAGCTGCATTGTAGAGTGTCCTTATTCCTAGTGCTGAGGAGGTTGCTCTTTGGTTTTGTCATTTTCTAGATACACGGACACAGTTTTGTTTATAAACAAAAACAAAAAAAAAAAAAACTCCATAACTCTATAAGAATAACAGAGTAGGCATTTCTGGCTTTAATTTGGCTCATGGAACTAATTGCAAAGTAGAGCTCATCATTCATGTTCCCCCTATCCTTAGAGAATATGTGGAGCTTAGATGAGAACAGTCCTTTGATAAGCCTGACTTCTCATATCTTATGTATTTACCAAGAGAGGGACATAGTTCACCTTCACAGCATGAGTCCTCACCATCTTCTGATTCTAACAGGGGTGGCCTCAGTAACATGCTGTTCCAGTGCTCCCTACCTGACACCACGGCCTCTGTGGGTGACGAACCTCGGAAAGTGCTGCTGAGGCTGTATGGAGCCATCTTACGGATGGTGAGTTCAGGGGCTCCTCGGGAGGGGGGCTGTTGACTTTTCTGATCTTTCCTAAGGTACTTGGAAAGAGAATCTAAATACTTTAGTGTTAAGCTAAAGATATTTAAATATGCTACATTATTTTAATTGGTTTGTACAACTTGGTTATTCACATCCTAAATTAATTCTTATTTATGTTAGTAAATACTAGTATTTAGTATTGTCAATTTGACATGTAAAATATAATCTTAGTTAAGACTTACAGTGTTTGATGATTCTTGGGATTTTCTACAGTGATATTTTCAATTATGTGTCAGTGAAACTCAAGAACATTTTAGAAAATAGTCCCATTTAGCAAAGTATGCTCTCAGTGCAGCTGCCTTTATTAACTTCTTCCCTGAGATACCTTTATTTGAATTCACTAGATTTTTAATCTTTCTAAATTTTTATAAGTCAATTTTCATTTTCAATTAAATGCCTCTTTTGCTGAATTATTTTATCCAGTTGTAGAGTATCCAAAATTTCTTTCTTTCTTTTTTTCTTTCCTCATTTCACTGATCACACATATAGCACTGTTAGGTTGATACCCATTTTTCTCTGGGATAGTTTCTTCAGAAAATAGAACAGAATAGTTTTTCTGATGAAATTTTTTAAAAGACCAGCCTATTTCAACTCAACCCAAAAAAGCAGATCATGCCAGATATGGCACACACCTACAGTCACAACACTTAGAAAGCTGAAGCTGAGGCATGAGGACCACCATAAGTTTGAGGCCAGCCTGAGGCCATCCAAAACTTTAAAACAAAACTGTTTTGAAAAGACCCAAAAAATAAAATATGAAAAGCAGATTATGTCCATGTCTGTGATATTTGATTCTGTGGTTATATATATAAATTGATGATCTAGAAATTAATTTGTTAAATTGTCATGTGAATGAATCCTTTCATTAGATAATTTTTTGTTGATTGTGTTAAACCATGAAAATGGTTAAGGTCTAAAAGTATAGGAAACAAGTTAGTATATTTGGAGATGCACATTGCTGAAGACATCTGAGGGTCAGTTCTTAGGTACATATTGCTGGTGCACAGGTAGGGCTGGAGGTGCTATATAAAATACTGGGCTTCTACTGAAAATATATAAGCAGAGAGATTCTTGTGTTTATTATGCAATTTGGTTTCTTTTATGGAATCAGATTGCCACTTCAGAGCATAATTTTTATTTGATATCCTTTTGGCACCTTTTAATGAAATCAGTCTTTTTAGCACTTTTTTCTTCAGGGCTGCTTATGTTATATAATGGTTGAGTCTCCACTTCTGTTCTTTTGTGCATTTCGCATTTAAGCGGTACTTTTTAAAATTCTTGAATGATAGTTCCTGAAATTGTGACATGACTGTTGTTGAATTCTGATGAAGCTTTGGTTCCTAGTGCTAATTTAAATAGAAGCCTTTTAAGTACTCACACTATCCCCTTCTAGGCAATAGACTGAACTAGGAGTCAGGTCTGTTCTCTAGAGCAGTGCTGCTGTGAAGGTCTGAAGTGTTTTGCACTTATGGTGTCTGATGTGGTTGTCACCAGGCACATGTGACTATTGAACACTTGAAATATAGCAAATGTGACTTGATGAACTGAATTTAAAATTTAATTCTAGTGAATTAAAATAGAAAGTCATGGGTGGCTGGTGATTACTATATCCGACAGCTGAACTCTAGAATGTGCTGGGTGCTGTTATATGAATAATTTTGTAAGAAGACAGCCATAACCCAGCCTGTAACATAGCAGTATTTCCTCCAGTAAAGTTTCACTATCAGCTATTATTTCATCTTTTTGAAATTTTAGCTGTCTGGAAGGTATTACCTTATAACAGTTTAGTAGAAATGAAATTTGCTTATGTAGAGTTCTGTGTCCTTATTTTTAAGGAAAAAATAAACTTGGGTAGCTCAGAAAAAGAAGTAGAATAATCAAAGCTACTTGAAATAGAGTCTGCTCTTACCAAATTAATAGGATAAAGTATGTTTTATGAACATTTCTAACTTTGGGGGCAACTATGTCTAGCTATTCAGTTATCTTTTATCTTTTAAATGTTTAAATTAGTTTCCATTTCCCTACCTGAAGCTACATTTGTTGATGAAAAGTGGAGACCATGCTTGCTGACATCTGATTAGAACAGGCAGGCGATGGGTGATTTTTCTAAGAGATAAGAAGCACATGTTCAGCAATTTCACAGTTGATTTGATAAATTTAAAAACTTATTGTATTAAAAAAGAACTCATTTTTGTTAAAAAAAAAAAAAAAACCAAACTATTCCTTAGCTTCTGCAGCTTAGGTAGGAGTGTATATTATTAATAGCTAATTTAGTTCAAGCATGCTCTTTTGGCTGAAGCTTAGACATTAAAATCATGAAACTTACCACTTTAAATTGGAACTTTTTGTTCTCAGATTTGGCAATCTACAAGGACTCTTGTTGCCACCAGAGAGTTTCAGACATTGGTGGCTATTACAGGCTATTGGTTATCCGGAATGCTTGGCAGCGTGAAGAGAGGAACCAAGTCCAGGGACTCTGAAATAGTTGGTAGGAGAGAAAGAAAGTAAAGTAAGATGTGAGCCAGGTGAAATAAAAGCTGAGCTCTTACAATAGCACATACAACAGTGTGCCAGGGACTTTAGTATGAAGTAAGTTCCTTTTCAGAGATTTTTAGCTCAGTTTTCAAATTTCTGTTACTGGGTGCAGTCAAGTTGCTGATTTATCATCAACTGTTTGAAACGAATGTGGGCTATCATGAAAAGAGATATTTACAAAGGCTAAATGAAGCCTTTGTTCTTAAAATGCCAGAATTGATAGTAAGTTGTCAGAATTTGCAATAAGAGATGTTGTGGAATTAATATGGAGACCCATAATAAATCATACTTCTTCAGCACTTGGGAGGCTGAGGCAGGAGGATTGATGTGAGTTCGAGACCAGCCTGGGCTACAAAAGTGAGCTCAAGGCCAGCCTGAACTGTATAGCAAGACCCTGTCTCAAAAAGCCAAAAATAAATAAATAAATAAATAAATCGTACTTCTTTAATAAATTATGAACTAAAGACAATTAAGTTAAATATAGTGTGACTCAAACTTTTTTGCTTTTCCATTTCACTATACCTTATAAGAAAACACATTCTATATGTGTATGTGTGTTTATACAGAAATAATTGGCGTCTCCTCAACCAGCTATGCAAATGCCACTGTAGCCTTTAAGGTGGGCCAGTTTACTCTTTCCTTAACATGTTAATTGAAGACTGCTGCACATAATGATAGGCCTATGTATTTTCTCAGATTATTTTGCTGTTTTGCTTAATTATATCATAGACCAGTTTAGTATGTCCCTACTTTTCTTTTTCTTCTCATTTTTAAAACCTTGAACTTTTTACCTCTGACAGTCAAATATCAAGTAGAAGTACTTCAAGTGACTTGGTTTAAAATTTTCTCAGTTTTCTCATGTTTATTCCTTTTAGTGTTGTGCGATGTCTAATTGCCTTTATTTCCATAGTGGCAGTGAAATGACTGCTCTTTGGTGCAGTTCTGTAAGTGTTAAGTACCTGAAAGCCAAGGTAAAGCCTGCTGCTTGGGTTCACACTCACAGTTTGTGTTCCACAAATATGCGTCTCTTACAGCCTTAGTTATGTGTGAGATGAGACATAAGCAAACGCTGTAACTATTCTGGAAGTTTGTTTAGGATTTGTGTTAGATTTAGCACACTTCAGAAAAGTCCTCTGATTAACAAGGACAGGAGCAGGTCCTTTCGAAAATCTGAAGAGTCATAGCTATAAGATCTGTAGGAAATTGTTAAATATAAAAATGTTGATTGGATCTTGATACATGTCAGTATAATTTAGTATCAGTTTTACATAAACTAGCTTTTTAATGTCATAGGGAGGAGGCTATTTTCATTAGTTGCAGGAATGATGAAAACCAAACTGAACTGTAATGTTACTGTGAACTAAAAGTTAACTGAAGTTTTGAGAATACTTCAGCTTTTGCTTTTGTAGAAAGAGATATAATTGCTACAAGAGAGCTTGAAACTATAAACTAGCTATAAATGTAACTTGATTTTTTTCCTTTCTAATACTGGGAAGGAACATGAGCTCTGCAACGTCCAGTAGCAGCCTTTTCAAAGAAGCAAGTTTGGCTGATTACAAATAACCAGTTTGCTTATTTATCATGAATTGTGGAAGACACAAATGTCAGTACGTATTGTTCATTCAATGTAACTTGTGCCAGTTGGCAGAAGTCTCAGAGGAGTGCTTTGTCTCTTCCTCTGTCAGAACAGTGACTCTGTGTTAAGCCAGATCCTTCTGTGCATGAATGGAGAGATTGGCCTCGCCGTTACCAACGGTCTCACAGGCATGAATGTTTATAACACACATCAAAGATCTCTCTTGAGTGTTGTCTGGAAAAATGTTTTTGTTTGTTTTTGGGTAATAGAAAGCTAATAGTAGTGCTTGTTTGAGTACTAACCATAATATACTTGAAGACATCAAGGCACAATGCAGATATGTATTTGTAATTCAAATGAGAAAAGTTTGGGACACAGACCTTTTTGAATCCAGGAAACAAAATACCCTCTTCCCTATTCTCTTAACTCCAGTTTAATTAAAGTTAAACCACAGTAAAATATGGAATGGCTCATAGGAAGTTAACATTAAAGTAGGTCACTGAGAAATTGATTGCTTATTAATTCTGTGAACTAAGGTCACACTTATTGCAAAATCAGGATTGCTAAGGCTTCTTGATGGAGAGCTGCCCCTTGTCACAGAACAGCATGAACCCTTTTTCTCTCTCCATTTCACTTAGTGTCATTATCAGTTTACTTTTTTTTTCCTCTGTTTTTTAAAAATTACCACCACTGGGGCTGGGGAGATAGCCCCTTGGCACAAGTGCCTGCCTGGCAAGTGCAAGGTCATAAGTTTAAACCCCTGTCCTACCAAAATAAAAAAATAAACACCACTTCTACCCCCGCCCAGGATGGTGGTGCAGCTGTAATCCCAGCACTCTGAGAACCTGAGGCTGAGGCAGAAGGATTACAAGTTTGTGCCCACCCAGGACAAATTAGTGAGTCCTTGTTGCAAAATAAAGACTGGGGTACAGCTCTGTGAAAAGGCTTTGAGTTCAATCCCTACTACAGCCAAAAAAATCCTCCTTGATTTTGAATATTGTGTAATTATATTTACCCTTAACATATTCAGAACTTCCCTCTTGGAAGTAAAGCTTTTTTTCCTTTCATTGTGTATCCCCTTTTTGTCCAGCCTCATATTTTTTAGCTCATATTCCTTCACATACACATACTATATTGTTGCCAAATTACTGCCCATAGTCTATCCATACCTGCCTTGGTGCCTTCTTTTGATAACTCAATAAACCACGGACTACTATGTCTAATTTTGACACATTCAAACTGTCCTTGTCTTGCTGGTCTTAAATGTTTGGAATTTATAGCATGAAGCCAATGCAGATTTCTGATCTCTGGAACGATGGCTTGACTGCAGCCACCCCAATCTGGGAAAGAATGTCTTGTGTTGGGTGGAGTGAAGGGCGATGGGGGTAATGTACCACTTTAGCTGTATGTGCATGTGTTCTCTGCTGCAGGCTTGTCCATGCGATCGTGCCTGGAGCACTCTGGTTTCCAGGTGACAGACACGATTCACGGTATAGTATGAGACCTCTGAAGTTGGAGCATTCTCTACAGCTTTAATTTCTTTCTTTTAGTTCTTGGATTCAAGAAATGCTTTTTAAAAAGAAAATTGTAATGCTTGTTAAGTAGCACCAGCTACAGTTTGTGCTGTGCTTGAAAAGAGGTATAGTGATTAAGATTTTAGAATATTATATATAGATACATCTTTTTTTTTTTTCCGGGGGTGGGGGGTTGTTTGGGTTTGTTTTAGTTTTTGTCCAAGGCAAATCAGATCCCTTTCTTCTGTTTCCTCAGTAGAGAACGACAACCATTTAGTAATTTCTGAAATTTATGGGCCTCAACTTAAGAATTTAATTGAAGTACTTAAGTTCTTCCTCCTTCATTCCACTTTCAGCATTAAGGAAACACCATATCCATATCTATAGTGTATCTTAGCTCTTTCAGTTAGAGTTAGAGTTAGCAATAAACTTTGCTTTGTGCTTATCAGTTAGTGCACACTTGCATATCTAGCTGGTTGGGTATCCAAGTCTTTATTCAGCAGTGCTACTCTATATTGCTAACATGACAAGCCTCAGTGCTTCTGTGGAAGGTATTTTAGCCTTCGAAGTCCCAGACATCTTGGGTCATGAGATTGTCTGGATCAGACATAAATTTTGAGAAGGTACTGAAAGGAGCCTTCTTTACCTGAGCTTCCATTTACCAGCTATCAGCTTTTGTTTGATAGAAACAAAAGGAGCCTTTTAAAGTTTCTAGTCTTCACCCATGTTTGAGTCACATTATTTTGATATTATTAATGTTCAAAAAGATCAAATTGGAGCTGGGTGTGGTGGCTCATGCCTTGTAATCCCAGCACTTGGGAGGTTGAGGCAGGAGGATCGATGTGAGTTCGAGACCAGCCTGGGCTACAAAAGTGAGCTCAAGGCCAGCCTGAACTGCATAGCAAGACCCTGTCTCAAAAAAGACAAAAAAAAACAAAACAAAAAAAAACAAACAAACAACAAAAAACACCCCCAAAAGATCAAATTGTTCTCTGAGATGATAGTAGATTCTATAAAGACTATCACAAAATATTACAGTTACTTGTCTGTTTAAATACTTGTGGTGAACTAATCACATAAGCTGTTATACTTTAAAATCATTGCATTGAAATCTCACTTCGAAAAAACTATTTGGTGCTTGGCATTGAACTCAGGACCTTTGCTTGTCAGGCAGGTGGTTATGCTACTGAGCTATCTCCCCAGCCCTGAGACCTCACATTTTAATGTGTTCTATAAAACATTTTTATAGAATACTATTAAAACCATAGAAGCAATAAGTATAGGATTTTTTTTTTTTTTTTTCCAGGAGAGAAAGATTAGGGACCATGATAACACTGAGAAGAGAGCATTGCAAAGAAAGAGTTCCATGGCTGCTGAAGATTCCACAGAATTATGACACTTACACTTTTTTTTTTAGCCCCATTTCACCTGAGATAGAACAGAATTGCAGGATCAGTACAAACTTGGCAAGGTTAGGACAGAGTCCATAACATGTGCCTCTTCTTTCTTAAGAATCTTCTCTCTTTACCAGATATGGTGGCGCATGCCTATAATCCCAGCACTTGGGGAGGCTGAGAGTTCAAGGCCAGCCTAAGCTAGAGGAAGTTCATGGCTAGCCTGAACTATTTAGCAAAACTGTCTCAAAAAGACAAAAACAAACAAACAAAAAAAACACCTTTACAGTGTTGAGTGTGGTCAAATAACTGGAATCACTAGAAGTCTTTAAAAGCACAGACTATGCTGCCTAGTAACCAAACCCAGTACCACTTCAGGACTAAACATACAACACATCTCTGGTGTTGAGAACAGTGCAGTGCCTCCTGTGACTCTCAGGGGTGCCAAAAACCAGGGAGTTCCTGGGACTCTGCTGCAAAACAATCCCAGGCTAGTGGGAGGTGGGCTATTTGCCAGAACCAAACTTTAGCTGTTCTGGATATTGAGTCTGGACAACAGTTTTGAATTATTCTCATTCAAACACCCTAGCTTACTCTGTATTGTGTGTAGCAGCTTTAAAAGTGATAACAGCTGAGTGATCCATGGGTTGTTTTTTTTTTTTTTTTTTTTTGTCTTTTTGAGACAGGGTCTCACTATGCAGTTCAGGCTGGCCTTGAGCTCACTTTTGTAGCCCAGGCTGGTCTCGAACTCCCACCGATCCTCTGCCTCAGCCTCCCGAGTGCTGGGATTACAGGCGTGAGCCACCACGCCCGGCTTGTTTTATTTTTTGATAGAGAAGGGTTAATTGGAAGAAGGGACAATTATAGAAGAGTGTTCTATGAAACACTTGTGTCACTTCAGTTCAACAATTACCGTTACTTGTAATGTGTGTATTTCCTTATGGCATTGTCTGGAATTGAGAATGAATTCATGAATAGCATTCCCAGTTTGTTATGCTCTTGATGGGATATCTTTCTTTGGGTCTGAGTTAATTAGCCCTCCAATAATTTCTTGCCACTGCGTGCCACTTTCTGTAGGCTACCTGTAGTAATTTGTTTATATCCACATACCCACATATACACAGATCCCTTGGGAAAACTACTGTGCTAGTTTGTTTCATCTCACAAATGGGACTTTACTAAAGCAGTTCAACCATAAACCCACTTTTCTCATTCTTAGAGAAATCTTTTATTGAGTCTTAGCTAATCAGATCTCTAGCACTGCAAAATAAAAATAAAAATTAGCCAAAGTGAACATTTTTATTGAGACAATTTATTTGATGATTATTTTTAAATCCTAAAATTGCATAACACCAATTTGATCAGTGGGAGCTTTTCAATCCTGAAAGAGAATATTTTGAAAACCAACACCCTGTAACATGATCGTTTACTATTTTGACAGTCTCATTGACAGTACAAAATTGAGGGCTGGGGAAATAGCTCAGTAAAATAAGCGCTTGCCTGGTAAGCATAGGGTCCTGAGTTCAATTCCTGGTACCACACTCACACACACAAAGTACAAAATTGAAATATAGGGCCTTAAAATATGATTTTATTAGAAAAAATAACATTTGAAATCTTGTACCAAGCTAAGTGTGGTGGTGCCGCATGCCTGTAATCCCAGCACTTGAGAGGTTGAGGAGGGGTGTGTCACTATAGTTCAAGGCCTGCCTGTAATGTAAAGTGAGTTCTAGGCCAGCCTGGACTACATAGTGAGACCCTATCTCAAAACAAAACAAACAAATATATATTAAAAGTAACATGCTGCTAAGCAATTTTTAAATTATAGACACATATAAAAATGAAAATCTTCTGTTCCCTCATCTGCTTAGCTGACAGAATTTAGACTTTTAGAAATTTAGATTTTAAATTTAAAAGTCCTTGGGCAATCAAAATCTTTCAGCTTTTAAAGTTTTTGATAACTGGGTCAGGGCGATAGCTCAGTGGAATAAGTGCCTGGCAAGCACAGAGTCCTGAGTTTGATCCCTGGTACTGCAAAAAAAAAAAAAAAAAAAAAAAAAAAAAAAAAGAAGTCTGGTGACTTTAAAATCAAAATATACTGGGCTAGGGAGATAGATATTCTCAGGAGAATTAGCGCTTGCCCAGCAAGCTCAGTGACCTGAGTTCAGTCCCTGGTTACACACACACACACAAAGCAAAATGTTAATACACCCTTTTTATTATTGCTACTACTTTAGCCTGTTTTATTTTCTACATCACAGGCTAATGGATGCATGACTATAATAGACTGGAAAACCAAGCCCAAAATAGGAAGGAAATTAAGTGACAGGAAGCCAGTGGCAGGATAGTTTTATCATGGGGTGGAGTATAACATACAATTCACCATTTAAGCTGTACATTTTAGTATTTTTCAGTACGTACAGAGTTGGGTGTCTTATGCATACTTGAGACATTCTAGTTTTTTAGGTTTTGAAATTTCAATGTGTATTTGTAAAAGTCTTCTTATGATGGGTAATGTCAAATAAATACAAAAGTAGAACATTAAACCCCAAGTTCATTTTCCCCACCTGACGAGTCTTCTTTCATCATTTCCCTGGCCTCTTTCCTCAGGGTTATTTTGAAGCAAAATCCAGACATAAATTATTTCTTACATAAATAGTTCAGACTATCTATATAAGATGATGTTTAAAAAATATTACAGGCTGCGGGGCCAGGGAGATAGCTCCGTGGCACAAGTGCCTGCCTGGCAAGTGCAAGGTCATGAGTTTGAACCATGGTCCCACCAAAAAAAAAAAAAAAAAAAAAAAAAAAAAAAATTACAGGCTGGGAATATAGCCTAGTGATACCACAACAGCCTGGCAAGTGTGAGATCATGAAGTTAATTTCCAGTACAAAAAAAAATTGATTACATTAGTATTCACATCAAAATAATTACAAGTAGGCATGTAACTCAGCGGTAAAATATGAGTTTAACATAGGGAACCCAGAATTTGGTCACCAGCTCCCTACATATAAATAATGATTTAATACTAAAATAACAGCTGGGAGTGGTGGCACACACCTGTAATCCCAGCACTCGGGAGGCTGAGGCAGGAGGATTGGTGTGAGTTTGAGAGCAGCCTGAGCTACAAAATTGAGCTCAAGGCCAGCCTCAACTGCATAGTGAGACCCTGTCTCAAAAAAAAAGACAAAAAAATACTAAAATAACTGGTGTTCAAATTTGTAATAGTTTCTGTACTTGTAGATAAGAATTTATTAATTTGCAACTTAAAAGAAAAATTTGAAGTTATGCTAAATAATTTTAAATGCTAATTTGTACAATGTATTTTACTCCTTGCCTGAAATAAATTTGTATCACTGAGTAAAATCTAAGAGATTCCAGAATATACTTCATTTCCTATCTTCCTGGACAGAACATATCTCTGGTCTCTTGGCAAAGTGAATATACCGGGGCCCAGCAGGACGGCTCAGTGGTCTAAAGCGCCTGCTTAGGAAAGCTTGGGCAGTTGCAGGGACCACGGTTTGATCTCCGGCACCACATGCTACACCAGCCCTGCCCTCAGGGCAGGCTGAGCTGGTCATAAAAATAAATAAATAAACAAAAGTTCTGAAACAAGAAAAAAATTTTAAAAAATGAATACACCTCTGCTTGACTCATGTCAGGAGATTTCTTCAAACTTTCTCATGACATCTACTGGCTTGAGGCTTCTTGGTTGTACTCTTGTTTGCAGGCCTTAGGGAGCCTGGGCATTCTATACTGAGGAAACAGAACTCAGGGCTGCATATTGCAGAAGTCCATTTTGCCTTTGCAATGGTGCTCTTATGGTATAAGTTATTGGGTGAAAGGGGCGGGCAGGAGTGAAAGAATAATTAATGGAATTTAATTTGTTTGTAGTGCCAATGTGTTGAAGAGTGGCCTTGTAACTAACTATAAGCAAGTTTGTAATTTTGAGTTAAAATGATTTGCTTCTGAGAGCACCATTAGACAGGGAAAGGGACTTCTGTTAGCTAAATAACCCATTAACTGTATCTCCCTAAGAAGATACAGTTAGAGCAATAACAGCCTAGGAATAACCATAGTCACTTAGAATTTGGTGCAGGTCAAATCCCATTACATATTTCAATAGGATATCTAAATTCCTTATTTGTCTTAAAGATTTTGGTATAAAATTCTAATATGTAATATGTCAGATGACAGAGTTATTTTTGTCCTTCACTTTCCTTGTGGGGGAAGCACAAAGACTTTTTAGCCCCATTCAGGGTCCTAATTAACATTGCAGCCAGTTCTCATACTGCTGGAAACACATGAAAATTTGCCCCAGACCTCCACTGTACTAATCTGCTTTCTGGGCCTATATGCCTTGTGCTTGACAGCACTGGAGCAGTTGTTGATCATGCAAGCATCAGAATTTGCTGGGCCTCTGCTGGAAGAGTAACTGCTGCAGCAGGAGTAGCTCCTGCTCAGTGACCACTGAGGCATAAATCTGAGATACATTTGCTTATGGGAGAGTTTTGAAGTTAAGAGAGTGACAAATCTTTATCCAAATGCTTCACTTCTCCCTAGGGCTTATTACAGCATACATCAGCAAGAGTCTAGCATATTTTTGTAGCATTTTGATTTTTATAGCTTTCAGTGTGATGGGATTTAACCTGTAACATCTTTTCACCAGAAAAATGCAGATTGCACAAATGAAAATGTCGTGTATCCCTATTTGTACTTTCTATACTTTGTACCAAATACACTTAACTACATGTTACAGATATTATTGACTATGTGTCTGTGGAAACATTAGAAGCCTTTTGCAGATAGCTTTATGAATGTGGATATTTGTTTATAGAGTATGACAAACATTTACTATTTATTTATACAAAACATGCAGTAAAATGTCTGGAATGTTATTTTGGTCTATTATGGATGAGAGTGGTTGCCTTAACTCACAAGGATTTTTGAATGCTGCTAGAGTAGCTGGTGTTGCTTAACATGGCATTTTTTCCCCTGTCCACACTTTCCACCCTTGGTACAGGTATTTTTGATAAGCTGTGGCATGGAAAGGTATGTTTTTCATGGGATGTTCGAGAATATCTTACCTTAAATTCTTTTAAAATGGTTTCCTTTATGGGATTCCTCTTGGGTCTGGTTTAAACAGACTTAGTTTACTTGTAACAAATAACATTTTTAGAAGCAATAGCTGAGTGTAAAATTTGACATGACCCTTAAGTTTCTGACTTAACTTTTACCCATTCCTTTATTAAGGATAGTATGAGAGTTTTAAAGTACTTGGGGTGGGGGGTTGCTTTGGAAACACATGATCTGTGCCATGAAGAAAGAATGTAGGCCAAGAGTTGTGTGTGGTAGTTGGTAATATAGTATGTTTGTTGTTACAGTGCTGGTTACCATTAATTTGCAATTTCATTGAGGAAAGTGATGTAAAAGTAGCCCTTAATATATTCATATATAAGATATGTTTAGGAACTTTATTAAAGTCACATGATTCTCTTTTTGCTGGAGGACAAATTCAGATTGGACTGTGGTCAACTGAACTAGAAGGGTTAGCCCGAGAAGTGGCAGATGCCCAGAGCCTGTGCCCGGCTTCCTGCCGCATGCATGGTGCTTTCTCCTCTGTCCACATTTGCTGCTAATGTTGGCCACCCACGGGCATGTTGATGCTCCTGTCCTGAAAGAACCGTGTAGCTAAATTCATGAGAGCCTCAGCCTATGCTTATCTTTAGAAGGCCCAATTGGAGACCGGCACTCCTGTGACTTTCCTCACAATGAAATTGTGAAAGGTACATAGGGATGGATGGCTGTGAGACATGCAGCTATTTGGTCTCAATGGCACATCACTTTTCTTGTAAAGAGATGAAGCACTTTCTGAGGCATTGGCACTAGTGCTGGAGGCTGCTGGTGCCTTTAGACTATGCTGGTCACATGGTGGGCTGAGAAGCCCTTGTTAAAAATCTGTGGTGTTCTGTAAACCCTGACTGTTCTGGTGGTTGCAAAGTTAGTGTCTGTTCTTTGTTCTCCATCTCACCAGAAGTGTTTGGTTTTTCTCATTCATAGAGGTCCTGTAATAAGGAGGGATCCGAACAAGCTCAGAAAGAAAATGAATTTCAAGTAAGTAATTCAGTCTGTTCTGCACCTGCATGAGATGTAAACTGGTGTGAGCCAACCTCACAGCACTGCAGTTTGGCAAAGATTCTTATCTGTTTTAGAGGAGCTGTCTCATTAAGATGTTCTGACTGTCTCATCTCTGACAGCCACTTCTTTCTATTCCTCATCTGTGGTCCACTGCCCTGGCTGTGCCCTAGACGTTCAGCCCAGAAAGTGTGCCCATGCCCTCTCTGTCATGTCAGCTCTAACAGGTATCTCACCTGTTGACCTGCAGCCCACTTTGGCACATTTGCAGCTGCCACTCCCTGGCTATCATTAAGAGCTCCTATCTAGGGCCCGGCAGGATGGCTCAGTGGTCTAAAGCGCTTGCTTGGGAAAGCTTGGGCGGCTTCAGGGACCACGGTTCGATCCCTGGCACCACATGCTGCGCCAGTCCTGCCCTCGGGGTGGGCTGAGCCGGCCATAAAAATGAGTGAATAAACAAATAAAGGTTCTGAAACAAGAATGAATGAATGAATGAATAAATAAATAAATAAATAAATAAATGAAGAGCTCCTGTCTAGGCCCTGCCACCCTCTCTCCCGTCCATCTATCCTCTCCATCTGCTGTGGATCCCATTCAGTTCTGCCATCACTACCAGCCTTTCCTTCCACATGTTCTCTGCTCAGTTTTCTACACACCTCCTATTGTGCTCACTTTGTGTCATCGTTTTCTTGTTACTGAGACAAAATGCACAACACCTAAAATTAAAGGAGGAAAGATTTTATGTAGCTCTGTTTATAGAGGTTTCCATCCATAATCAGCTGGTTCCAAGGCAGAGTGGCACATGGCAGAAGGGTAACAGATCATGGGGGCAGGAAACAGGAAGCAATGAGAGCAAAAAGAGAGGAGTAAGCCTCTTTCCTTCTCCTACCCTGTATGCAGGATACCCATCCTAGGACAGGTGTAGCACTAGATAGTGAACCAGTCACAAACTGAAAAAAAAGTTCATCCCACTTCGCAACTGCGTGAAGATTTGGGGGACATCCAGACACAAAGCAGAACACCTTATAAGCCCCTACCCCACTGAACCAGTCACCTTTGTGCTTCCTCTGGACTGCATCTGTTGCTAACATTACTAGAAAAGAATCACAGTTGGGAGGGCAAGCAGCCTCTGATAGGCACCTGCCGCCACAGGGTGCGTTCTTGCGCATGCGCATTTCCTGCTACTAGACATCTGTTTCAGGCTTCTGTTTGCTCTTTAGACCTCACTACTCCTACCCTTCCTTAGTGGACAGTAGAGTTTAATTCTTTTTTAAAAATGTGATGCTGAGGATAGAACTGAGGTAGGCACACTTGTCAGACAGATGCCCTCCTGCCCAGCTATAGTTGCAGCCCTGGAACCACATTCTTTGGTGGCAGGGTACCTTCTGTCCTCATCTTCCCTCCCTAGGCCCTCCTTGCCTGTTCTTTCTTTTCCATGGACCCTCTGTTGACGAGGATTCTTCCCTTACTTGAGTGCCACACTTAACTTTGCTTTCTTCTTGGAGTCTGACATCTTGTTTTCCTTCTCTAGGTGACAGGATGCTGTCCTTAATGCGCTCTTTACTACCACCCC
This sequence comes from Myocastor coypus, assembly GCA_004027025.1. Classification (NCBI taxonomy): domain Eukaryota; kingdom Metazoa; phylum Chordata; class Mammalia; order Rodentia; family Myocastoridae; genus Myocastor; species Myocastor coypus. The sequence goes on from PVJA010019890.1 coordinate 24,531, forward strand.
ATCAGTGCTCCTACTCTTGACATAGTCTTTTTTTCTTTTCTTTCCTCTCTTTTTTAGTGGGACCAGGGTTCAAACTCATGACCTTGCACTTGCCAGGCAGGCACTTGTGCCATGGAGCTATCTCCCTAGCCCTGGAAAAAGTTTTACAAGAACAAGAAAACACATTTCTTTCTATTATACAAAATCATTAAGTCAGTTGTGTCATATGGCTTGACTTCAGTCTTTTTATATAAATTTATTTTTTACTTTGTTTCTAACACATCTTAGACTTATGGAGTAAGTTGCAAAATAGTATAGAGTTCCTACACACTCCTTACCTAGCTCACCTAATGTTCTTATTTTATGTAACCACAGTGCAGTCACCAGAACAAGAACACCGACCACTGGCACAGTACTAGTAACTAAACCACAGACCTTATTAGTTTTCTTTCCACTGATGTCTTTTGTTCTGTCCTGGCTTTAGCTGGATACCAACATTGCATCTGGCAGTTTCTCCTTAGTCTTTTCCACTCTGGAATGAATCTCATTGTGTCCTCTCTTGATATCTGTGAGGAATACTGATTAGTTATTGTGGAGCAATGCCCCACAGTTCTTTCTGCTGTTTTCTGCTGATTGGAATGGGTCTAGACTCAAATGGCAATCTTCCTGACTCAGCCTCCCAAGTGCTGGGATGACAGGTGTGCACCACTGATAAAAGCCCATTTAAGGCAGGCTGGTGGCAGAGACCTGTAATCCCAGTTCTGGGAGACTGCGGTAAGAGAGCTGCAAGTTTGAACTCAGCTTGAGCAACATAACAACTTAATGAAATCCTGCCTCAGACAAGACTGGCCAGATAGCTCAGCAGATTAAAGCACCTGCAGACCCAGCCACCAGGATTTTTGATCCCTGGCTTGTTGAGCCAGCCCTGCCCCAAGCTTGTTGAGACTGGGCGTGGTGGCCTGCCTGTAATCCCAGCATTTGGGATGCTGAAAGCAGGAGAATCACTACAAGTCCAATCTGTGTAGTGAGACCCTGTAGACCCTGTACTAAATACAAAAACCCTCTCTCAGAATTTAAAAAAAAATTTTTTTTTTAAAGAGCTAAGAATATAGCTCAATGTGAAGACTTGGATTCAATGCCAGTATTGCCCCCACAGTCATTTTTAATCCCTTGCTTTAACTGTTTAGTTCTATCCACTTCTTTTGTTTATCCTTCACTTCCCATTTGACACCTGCCCCTGTCATATCTCAAACTGTTCTTGTTTAGTCACTAACAGTTTCCATATTGTCAGATCTAGTGGCCCCTTTCCTTTCCTCCTGTTGGACCCTGGGCAGTGTCTGACACAGAACATCTTAAAGTGGCAGGTGTCTTGCCTCCCTTTGTCTCTGCATCTTCTTTCTGCTGTTCACATTAAAGCCAGTGGTTCATCTTGTGGATTATAAATCTTTAGCGGAGTATGACAATTTTGTTCCTTTATTGTTGTTTGGGATAGGATCTATCTGTGTAGCCTAGGCTAACCTTGAACTTGGTATTTTCCTGCCTCAGTCTCTTGAGTAGCTTAGACTATAGGTGTTGATATTTTCTTTCTCTTTTTTTTTTTTTTTTTTTGGGGGGGTGTACCAGGATCAAACGTAAGACCTTATGCTTGCCAGGCAAATGTTATGCCACTGAGCTATCTCCCCAGCCCCAAGGTGTTGATATTTTAAGTGCAATACAATAGGAAATAGTAGGAGTTAGGTGTGGTGACACACACTTGTGATCTGGCACTCTGGGATCTAAGGCAGGAGGATTGAAAGTTCAAGTCCAGCCTGGGTGACTTAGCAAGAGCCTACCACAAATAAAAAATTAAATTTAAAAGGAACTGGGGATGTAGCTCAGTTGGAAGGCCCTGGGTTAAATTTCCTTTATAACACATAAAAACATATTAGGAAGCTTGCCTGCTCATAAGGTTAAGTGTTACTGTATATAACATCTTGTGTATGTGCAGATGGGTTGCTGTATAACAGATGCCTTTCTTATGACAGTCAGTTTGAAAGTGATTGCTGTGGATGTTGGGCATTCCTAGGCACAGTGCTGCTTCCTTGTCTTCTGATACTGGAAGAGCTTGCCACATTCAAGCTTTTAAATATGCTCAACATTTTGAGGACTTTGAGGGTCAGTGAGATAGCACAGTGGACTAAGCTCCAGCTTAGGCAAGCATAGGGACCAGGATTCGATCCCCTGTACCATAGGCCACGCCAGTGCTGGCTCCAGCCTTGCTGAGCCTGCCACCCAAGACCAGGCATGGTGGCACATGCCTGTAATCCAAGCACAGGGGAGGCTAAAAATAGGAGGATCACTATGAGTCCAAGCTTTTTAGTGAGACCCTGTACCAAATACATTAAAAAAAAAAAAAAATCTTAAGGACTTTGAGGTTTCTTTTCACAGACCTTTCCCTAGAACCCAGTTTCTACTCCAGACTGCTCCTGTCCTCTTCCTCCCCTGCCTCCCCTATTCCAGCTTCATTACCCCTTCCAGCTTCTTGAACACACTTTGTGTTCAAGACAAGGAAGCAGCACTGTGCCTAGGAATGCCCAACATCCACAGCAATCACTTTCAAACTGACTGTCATCATAAGAAAGGCATCTGTTATATAGCAACCCATCTGCACATACACAAGATGTTATATACAATAATACTTAACCTTATGAGCAAGCAAGCTTCCTAATATGTTTTTATGTGTTATAAAGGAGATTTAACCCAGGGCCTTCCAACTGAGCTGCATCCCCAGTTCCTTTTAAATTTTCCTGGGCTGCTCACTGCTCCTGGTTACCCTTGGGCCTCAGGTCATAGCTGACCCCCTGTTGTTCCACTTCTCTGTCCTACCACAGCAATGATACAGTCTGTGGCTGCATTCATTCATTTATTGTCTGTTTCTCTGAGGTAGGCAGGCTCTTGTCTTTTGTTTCCCTGATGCTTGACAAGGCGCTAGGTACATAGTAGAAGCCAAAGCAGATCCTCGATCCTGAAGAAGTAGGACCAGCTGTCGCTGCATGGCCTTCAACTGACCCAGGCATGGTGTGAAGGTGTGGACTGAGCCATCAGTGCCTTCATTCTTTTCTTTCTTTTTTTTTTTTTTCAGATCTGGGGGTTGAACTCAGGTCCTTGAATTTGCCAGGCAAGCGCTTATTCTACTGAGCTATCTCTCCAGCCCCTCTGAGCCATATCAGTACAGCCCCCTCTTGGCCTTGTTTACCTGCTTTCAGTAGGGAGTGGGAAAGGTTTTGTAGACTCAGTGATGACAAAGAAACCATCAGACATTGGTCATCCTTCCTAACCCGTGTTGTTTGTACCTTCGGTATTCTGATTCATTTCTAACTGTCCAGATTCTACCCTTCATACACCACCCCTTTTTCTTCCTAAACATTGTGTGTCTCTCTTTTTTATCTTTTCTTTTTTTTCCCATTACTGGGGAATCAAACCCAGGGCCTTACACTTATATATATCACTGAGCTGTTTCCCCAGCCCTCTTCCTAAATATTGAACTACAGTGTTGCATAAGAAGAAAATTTTGTTTGGTTTTCAAAGCAGTGAGAAGAGAGTTGGAAGGTTAAGTGTCTGCACCTTCTTGGCATTTTTCTGGGTGTGGGCTGACTTTGCTCTAGAGAGGAGTGAATAATTTATTGATCCAAGTCCTCAAGGTGTTGTCACATGTAAATAAGTCAATTCCAGGAATTCTCCATTCTTTTTTTTATTTTTTTTATTTTTTTATTTTTATTTATTTATTTTTTTTTTTTTTGGTGGGTCCGGGGTTCAAACTCATGACCTTGCACTTGCCAGGCAGGCACTTGTACCACAGAGCTATCTCCCCAGCCCCTTCCATTCTTTTTTTTAAAGATGATGGAGTTTCAGGCTGGCCTTGAACTCACTTTGTAGTCCAGGTTGGCCTCGAACTTGGGGTAATCCACCTGCTTTAACCTTCTGAATGCTGGGATTACAGGTAGGCATCTCCATGCATGGCTAGGAATCCTCTGTAGGGTAAATGCAATGCTGAACCTATTGAAGTAATAAAGCAGGTCTTGAGGGTATTTTAGGTTAGATATATGTGTTTGTTGTACACAGCATCCTCCTCAATACTCTTCATCTTTCATCATTCTATCAGATAGAAAATTGGAAAATTTGCTGGAATTCTTGGAAAATTCTGGATACCTACATGAAATAAATGCAAAGCCTACCCTTTGGAAGTGGTGGGAAAGTGAATTGGTATTTTGTCACCTTCACATGGTGAAGGGCTGTAAAGAGACAATGACCACCAGGTTGAGGAGCTCAGGCTACCATTCTCTTGTCCTGATGGGTTGCTCAGGCTCACTTAGTTTTGTTTTTTGTTACTGGGAATTGAATTCAGAACCTTGTACTTGCCAGACAGGCATTTGTGCTGCTTAGCTGTATTCTTGGACCCTTGAATTGCTTTTTAATTTAATGTGGTCTGATGTCCGTTAGAAATGGCTTCTTTTCTTTTCTCCTCTTTTCTTTTCTTTCTTTCTTTTTTGTCTGTTTGAGACAAAAAAGTCACTTTCCAGTTCGGGCTGGCCTTGAGCTCACTTTTATAGCCCAGGCTGGTCTTGAACTCCCACCGATCCTCCTGCTTCAACCTCCCAAGTGCTGGGACTATACTCCTGGCTCAGAAATAGCTTCTTTTTGTTCTTTAATAAGCCTTACATTCTGTCATTGCCTGATGAGTTCTCATAGTTTCTTAGTTTTGTTTGTTTTTTTAATTTTTGTAATGTCAGTGCTTTAAAAAGTGTTCTGATACAGGGCTGGGGATATAGCTCAGTCACTTAAGCACCTGCCTGGCAAGTGCAAGGTCCTGAATTCAATCCGTAGTACAGCAAAAAAAAAAAAAAAAAAAAAAAAAAAAAAAAAAAAAAAAGATAATAAGTGTTCTGGGATCATATTCCACACAGAGCATTTCTTTCTTTCTTTCTTTCTTTTTTCTTTTTTTTTTTTTTTTTATTCCAGACAACCACTCCCCAATTTATTTATTTATTTATTCTTTTGAGTTCTTACACTAGGGAGACTATACAATATTTGCATGTCTGGTTTATTTCACTTATATGTTCAAGATACATCCACTTTTATATGAAGTCTTCTAGTTTATCGTTCTTTATACCTGAGTAATATTCCATTGTATGAAAATACCACATCTTTTTTGACCATTCTGATGATGGGCATTTTGGTTGTTTCCAAGATTTGGCTATTACAAATTGGGATGCTATGAACATAGGTGCACAGATATCACTATGGAATGATGTTTTCAGTTCTTCTGGGAAAATTCCCAGTAGGGAGATAGCTGGATTGAATGGGATTTCCAGCTCTAGTTTTCTAAGGAGCCTCCACACTGCTTTCCATAATGGTTGCACCAATCTGCATTTCCACCAGCAATGGAGAAGTGTTCCTTTTTCCCCACAGCCTCTCCAACATTTGTTGTTGGTTGATTTCTTCATGGTAGTCATTCTTTCTGGGGTGAGATACTATCTAAGTGTTGTTTTAATTTGCATTTCACAAATGGCTAGCGATGTGGAGCATTTCTTCATGTATTTATAGGCTTGCTGAATTTCTTTCTCTGAGAAGTATGTGTTCATCTCAGATGCCCATCTGTAGATTGAGTTTTTGAATTTTGGGACCCTATTGGTTTTTAGTTCTTTATAGATTCTAGAGAAAAGACCTTTGTCTGAATAGTTATTAGTTAAAATATTTTCAAAATTTATGGGTCGTCTTTTCACTCTGTTGGCAATTTCTTTTGGTGTGAAAAAACTTCTCAGCCAGAGGAGGTCCCATTTTGTTGATTTTTTTCAAGTGTTAAACGTGCATTTTTATTTTTGTCCATGAACTCTTGGCCTACCATGATGTCTTCAAGATCTCCTCCAATTTCTCCTCTAGGAGATTTATTGTTTCTCTTTTAATATTTAGATCTTTAATCCATTTTGACTTTAGTTTAGTGCATGGTGATAGACCTGGGTCAAGTTTTAGTTTTCAGCATGTAGAGAGCCAGTTTTTCCAGCACCATTTGGTAAAGACACTATCTTTCTTCCAGTAAACATGTTTGGCCCCTTTGTCAAAAATAAGGTGGCTGAGTGCATTTGTATTTGCTTCTGCGTCTTCCAATCTATTCCACTGATCCTCGGGTCTATTTTTTGTCAATACCATGCTGATTTTATCACAGTAGTTCTGTAACATAACTTCAGGTCAGGAATTGTAATGCCTCCTGCCTTATTGTTGTTGCTCAGGATTGTCTTTGCAATTCTGGGTCTTTCTGGTTCCAGATAAATTTTAGAAATGATCTCTCCAAGTCTGTGAAGTATGTTGATGATATTTTGATAGTGATTGCATTAAACCTATATAACAATTTAGGCAGTATGGCCATCTTCACAATGTTCTTCCTATCCAGGAGCAGGGAATATCTTTCCATTTTCTGAAATCTTCTAGGATTTCTTTTTTTTCAGAGTACTGTAGTTTTCATTGAATAGATCTTTCACTT
>PVJA010019891.1:0-37757 GCA_004027025.1 Myocastor coypus
TACAAACAACTGAGCTCACCTGCAAGGTCCCCTCTATTGACATTTGGAATGAGACCAGATAGAGTAAGGGAATGTGATCACAGAATATGAAGGAGAACATTTTGGGGGGCTGGCAAGCTGACATATTGCAATCCCTTTTCTGTACTTTAACTTGTGTTTCTCTATACCCTCTCATTCTCATGAGACATAAATTCAGGACAATAATAACATAACGCTGTTTTTTGTTCATTTAGTAAATAAATTTTGTTAAATCTTTTATTTCCCATATGGTAAATAAAAAATTAATTCCTATGAAGAAAAGGAAAGGGTCCCTTCCATGGAACAGAGCAGATATTGATAATAGATATTACAGTTCAACGAAGGATTTTAATTTTTTTTTCCCCAGAGTTAGGGTCTTACTACATAGTTTAGGATGGCCTTGACCTCACTGGGTAGCCTAACCTGGCCTCAAACACATAGGGACCCTTGGGCCTTCACCTCTGAGGGCTAGGATCATAGAAGTGTACCATCATGCCTCACCTTTAAATCTTTTTAACATGATATATGAGAAAGATTAATCCACTTTTTTCTCATTTTATTTTGCTTAGGGTTGGCATTTGTAAGAAGCAGAGAGAAGGGAGTAATATGGTCCTATGGTAAATCCAGAGTTCTTGTCAAGGTTTGTTCCAGTGTATTTTATATCCCTAAGCCTGTGATAGGTGCAGTCTTGCCGATTTTGGAAATGCCCACAAGGGATACTCATTTTTTGTATCTGTTCAAAGTCCTTGTTTTTTGCTTTTTTTTTTTTTTTGTTTTGTTTAGTGGTGCCAGTCTCCAGCAACCACACCTTCTAATCGCTTCTGTCCCAGCTTTACGGATGATTCCATTTGATCCAAAATTTAAGTTTTTCAAAATTTCTTGCTCTGGTTTTTATTCCCAATTTTCATTATACATCTGGATTTTTTTTTTCTTTTCATTTGTGTATTTGGTACAGGTTCTTACTACACAGATCTGACTCTTAGTGGTCCTCCTGTTTTCAGCCTCCCCGAGCTGGGATTACAGGCACACACCACCATGCCCCGACTCTGCTGGCTTAGCACACTCTGGAGGCAGGGCCAGTGCAGCATGCCGGATGAGGAATGGAACCCTGTACATCAGGATTTAAAAAGAATAACACCAACAATAACAAAAATGAGCAGTCATCCTAAACCACAACCTGAACACTGAACTACCTGGAAATTTCTTCAACTATATTAATCAGTTCTTCACCTTTATTCTACAGCAGACTCAGAACATGGGCAACTATAGAGAAATGTTTTGCAGAGTACAATGTGCATGACTTCTAGTCCAAATACTGATGAAGTCCTTGTTGCCTACTAAAGCCTCCTAAGCCTGGCTTTACTGTCTGCATTCCTAGAAGCATTCTGAGCTCTAACTGGACTGCACATCAAGCTTTGTTCACTGCATTCTAGAGATTCGATAGCCTGCACCTCTGAGTGTTTGCCAACACCTCTGCAAAACAGTTCCAAAACTTCTGAACCACATGGGTGAGTATAGCCATCGCAACAACCTTAGTTCTCTGGGGCAGTTGTCTATATTAATCACGTTTCTTCTTGCTAGACAAAATGCCTCACGTCCACAGGTTACTGGATGAAAGGTTTGTTTAGCCTAGCGTTTCAAAGGATTCGGTCCATGGGTGAGTAACTCCAAGATAGAAATGTCATGGCAGACACACATAGCAGAGCAGAGCTTTTAGTTCACAGTGGTTGGCTGGGAAACAGCACCAGAGAAGAGAAGAAGGGGCCGGGGACAAGATACAGACCCCAACGTTAGGGCTCCACAGCCCACCTAGACATACCCCAGAGTGTGCTTTGCTAATCCCCTAGGAAGCTCTGAAGCCAATCTGTAGACAGTGAAGCTTGACTATCACAGTGCTTATCACCCCATTTGAAATTCTTATGGGAAACCACGTGGGAGGCTCCATACCAACATTTGACTCTAAGTAAAACTAAAAGAACAGATTGACACAGATTGATAGAGTTTCTATAATATTTTAACAAGTATGAGTCACTTTCAATTGAAAGATATAGTAAGTTGTGAACCCAATAATATGCTGTAATAATATGCTATATATACTTACAACACATGGTCCAACTTCAGAGGATGCATAACAGTAATGCACAACTGGGAATTGAATAAACAGCGCAACCCTTATATGCTACTATCATATTTTATTAATAAGCAGCTCTGTTCTCAAAGCCGGTACTTGGTATATAAGTAGGTATTCAGTGAACACTGAAAAAAGCAAGAGAAAGAAAGGATCCTTGATTTTCTAGCATTTGAATACAGACCTCAGAGCAGTACATAATCTACCTCCCTTCCACTCTTTTTTTCAATTCAGTTTTCGTCCATATCCCCATTGTCAAAAATTCTTTCAGGATCGCCCAGCTTTGCCAATTTCTTGATTTATCTGAGATGCTAAATGAACTCCCTTCACTTCCAGGCTGGCCCTTTGTCCTGTTGAAAGGATGGCTCAAAATTTTTGCTCATGTTTTTCTGGGTTTTATTATTATTATTATTATTATTATTATTATTATTATTAGTAGTAGTAGTAGTAGTAGTAGTAGTAGTGTATTTACAGGGTCTATGGGGTTTACAGGATTTAGAGGGTCTATAGGGTTTACAGGGTCTCACTATCTGGGTTCACAAAAAACAAGAAAAATCAACCTCAAAGAGAATGAGAAGGTACTAGAGTAGACTTGGCTCGAAGCATAAAAGGAACAAAAGCTAGCAGAGTGCGGCAGGTAGGGGCAGTGTAGTGTCTGAGATGAATTCAGTACGCTACGTTGATAACTCAAAGTGCTAAAAACAACTCTACATCTTTTCTAAAAATGTAGCATCTCATAATTTTACAGTATAATTTATAGTTCATGTGCATGAGTGCACAGTGCGTTTTTTCTTAAGTGAGGCTTTTCTCAGGCAAGATTTCTAAAGGCAAATGCTGGGTGATTGAAAGAGGCCAGACTTAGCAGGCTTGGCGGGCTATTTTAGCATCAGTTGCACTGACCTGTCAGGCTTGTAAGTATTAGTCTACTTGGAAGATGACACAGTCTGCTTCTCTTCCAACCTTGCTGGTTTCCTTTTTTTTTTTTTGATGTCTTTTACTATATCTGATCTTTCAGATAAAACCTTTTTTCTTCTGTTAATTTTGAAACACTGGGGAAATTTTAAAAATATATGTATATGAGAGTTTGGAAGTTATACAATATGACAGTACTAGCTGAAAACCATAATCAAGATAATTCACACTTTAATATAACATTCAAAATAAAAAAATCAACATGAAAAACTCATGAGGAACAGAACATGACATTTTCAGTAAGTCGGGATCTGATCTTGTACTTTTACCTCCCTGACTGCTGTGTTCCATCCTAAGCCCTCCCTTGGCTCCTATATGATTTTATTAGAAGGGCAGATGGCTGGTTCAGAGGGATTTGATTTGTCAATCTGACCTTTAAGCAAGTAGCATTAGAAGTTCAATTTATCTTGATTATAGAGTTTGCTGGCACTCCATTTAATCTTGCACTTGAGAAGAGTGCTGCACTGAGTTCTGCCTTATCCCAGTCCTGTTCATTGTACAGTTTATGATAGAACAACTATCACCGGTTTTGCTTGTCTGTAACCTTCATGAAAATAAAGTCTAAACTTTATATTACTTAGATTTGTGTTTCCAGATTTGGTTGAAAGAATCCTCTATGTTTATATGAGCAGCTGTAGTTCATTTGTCTTTGTGGGTCTACAATGCCCTCATATGACTCTTTCATTGTTTTTTTGTTCATGTTCCTGTAAACAGATACTGGTTGTTCTGCCTTATTTGTCATTAGACAATGTTCTGGGGACATTCTTGCCCTTGTTTCCTGTCTACTGTCCAAGAGAACTCTTGTCCCTCTGAGAGGAGAATTGCGGGGTCATAGGGTGTATACACGTTGACGCTTGTGAAATAATATCATCTGTTGTCCACATGCTTACACCAAACATCTGCTACTGCCATGAAGTTTCTGTTGATTCTTGGGCACAGTAAAAAAAAATAGATTTTATTGTTCAATACATTTTGCTGTTATTAGTATATGTCTGCAGCATGCTATGCTTGTTGTCCTCGTGGGAAGTTGACACATGGACACAGCATATCTCAATTCTTTTTCCATCCTTCTCCCCTCCTTCTATTTCCCTTCTCCCCATCTTTTGGTGCCCATTCCTTTTATGAACAGTCTAGCTTCCTCTTTGTTATTATTTTTAAATTTTGTCTTTATATTTTGATTTTCATATATGAGAGAAAACATGTAATAGTTAAGTCTTTGGTCCAATTTGTCTGACTTAACATTATGGTTTCCAGGAAAATCCATTTTTCTATTATGATTGAAGTTCATCCATCTTTGTAGTAAAGTAGCAGTCCATTAAGTATAACTATCACATTTTGTTTATCCATTCATCTGTTCACCACTTCCATAATTTAGCTATTATGAGTTGCACTACTGTAACATGAGTGTGCATGCGTTACTAAGTTATGGTGTTTCTAACTCTTTTGGAGACACACCAGGAGGGGAATAGTTGAGCCTAGTGGAATTTCCATTTTTAGTTTTTTGAAAAATTTCCATCGTATTTGTACAAGTGTATATTCCCACCAACAGTGTAGAGTGGCTCCGTTTCCACCAATCTTCTTAGCATTTGTTGTCAATTCCTTGATGATAGTCGTTCTTTCTACGGCAAGGTGGCGCCACACTGTAGTTTTGATTTGCACTTTTCTGGTGGCCACAGATGCTGAACAGTTTTTCATGCATTTAGTCACCATTGGTTCTTCTTCTGGGACTTGTCTCTTCATTTTGGATGTTCATTTTGGATTAGGTCATTTATTTTAAGTGGACCAATATTTTCACTTCTTTCTATATTCTGATATTAGTCCTTTTTTTTTTTTTTTTTTTTTTTTTTTTTTTTTTTTTTTTTTTTTTTTTTTTTTTTTTTTTTTTTTTTTTTTTTTTTTTTTTTTTTTTTTTTTTTTTTTTTTTTTTTTTTTTTTTTTTTTTTTTTTTTTTTTTTTTTTTTTTTTTGTGATTCCAGGGATTGAACTCAGGACCCGTGCTTGCCAAACACTTTTTCCATTGAGTTATCTCCCCAACCCCCTCTGATATTAGTCTTTTCTCTCTCCCAGTCCAATCCTAATTCTCATAGGTATTTGCCCTTATAGGTGTTGCTGTTTTAGCTTGGGTTCCCTACACTTTATCTTAGCCAAAAGGCTGAGAAGTGATAGCTCGGGTTCCCTAAAAGTGAAGCCTGAGACAAGAACGTAGAAAGGTGTTAGATGCAGGCATACTACATGGAACATCAGAGGAATGGAAAGCAGCAGGAAAGAAGGAGGTCTTGACATGTGGACATATTATCAAGATTCCATGGTTTGATGCCATCAGCATCTATGAGAAGCACACAATTTGATGGTTTTTCAAAAACGTAAACTTAGGGCCTGCCAGACAACTCATCGGATCAAGCATGTGCCTTAGGCAGACTCAGGGACCAAGATTTGACCCCCAGCATACTGTGTTGGTCCCATTCCCAGGATGTACTGAAACATGGACTGAGCCTGGGCATAGTGGCACGCGCCTGTAATCCCAGCGCTTAGGAGGCTGAAAACAGTAGAATCCCTATGAGTCTGATCTATGGCATGAGACCCTGTAGATCCTGTACTAAATACATTTAGAAAGAAAAAAACTTAAAATTACCATATGATCTAGCAGTGTCTTTTGCACACCCCAGTAAATTGAAATCAAGGGCTCAAAACATGCCTGTACATCAATGTTCACAGCAGTTTTGTTCCCAAAAATCAAACAGTGGAAACAACACAAATGTCTATCAACAGGTGTATAAACAAAAGGTTCTATGTACACAAATATGATGAATATTAAAACATAATGAGGGGCCAGGCGGGATGGCTCAGTGGTCTAAAGCGCCTGCTTGGGAAAGCTTAGGTGACTGCAGGGACCGCGGTTCTATCCCCGGCACCACATGCTGTGCCAGCCCTGCCCTCAGGGCAGGCTGAGCCGGCCATCAGAATTAATGAATAAACAAACAAAAGTTCTGAAACAAGAAAAAAAAAAAAAAAACATAATGAATATTATTCAGTCTTAAAAGGAATGAAATATTGATATGTGCTACAATATAAAGGAACCTTAAAACACTGTGCTAAGCGAAATCAGTGTGTGGGAAGTTTTCTGTCACTATAACAAAATACTTGGGATAATCAACTTGCAAGGAGGAAAGGCTTACTTTGACTCAGTTTTGCAAGTTTCAGTCTGTGAGTACATGGACTATTGTTTGGGGCTAGTTTTTGGTTGGTTTGTTTTTTGTTGTTTTGAGATAAGGTCTCTCTATATTGTTTAAGCTGGCCTTAAATTCACTATCTAGCCCAGACTGGCCACAAACTCATAGTGATCCTCCCGTCTGAGCCTCCTGAATTCTGGGATTACAGGAATGCACCATCATGACTGCCACAGGTGGCCTGTTGTTCTTGGGTCTGTGGTGAGGCAGTACCTCATGATAGGATTGTGTGTGGAGGAAGCTGTTCACTTCTTGGCACCCATGAGGCAAGGAGAGGCAGGGAGAGATTGGTGTACTATATTCCTCTTCAGAGGCATGTTTTCTGAGGCCTAAATTCTTCCAGCAGGCCCTACGTCGTAAAGGTGCAATCATTTCCCAAAAATGCCAAGCTGGAGACTAAGGATCTGGGAAACATTCTAGATCTAATGTAAATCATGCCACCATAATTCAGAGACAAAATCATAAATATTGAATAATTCCACTTCTGTGAGACACAGAGGCTATTCCAGTACATAAGGACAGAAATTATAAATAAATAAATAAATAAATAAATAAATAAATAAATAAATAAATAAATAAACAGAGGTTTCCAGGGACTGAGGCAGGGAAGAACAGGGAGTTACTGACTTGTGAATACTAAGAGTAACATAGAATTTATGTTGGGATGATGAAAAAGCCAGTGGAAATGGATAGTAATGATGATTGTGCAATGTGAAAGTATTTAATGGCATAGTGTGTGAAGGTTGGTTGATGGTGTCAACTTGAGTAAGAGAAGTGCAACTAAACTGGCTCAGTGATTCCATCCCCAAGGGCAGCTCATCATCTGGATAATATGAAAGAGGAATGAAGAAGGATGAATCTTTCTTTTTTTTTTTTTTTTTTGTTTGTTTTTTTTTCTGAAGAGCTCAATTCTTTGCCTTCACATTGGACATCATCTCCTGGCTTCTGCTGTAGACCTTTCAGGTTTTCATCTGAGACCCATTAGCCTTCTGATACAGACTTGCATGGGGGCACTTCAGTGAGCTTCAAGCATTCAACTGTATCCTTCAGTCTCCAGTGTGCAGACTGTGGTGACCACTGCAAACCAATCTTATACATTCTTATATATTTGTATTCCTTGTGTTTTATCTGTTTCTCTAGTAAACACTGATACACAATCATAAACTCATGTTTTGTTATTTTACCATAATAAAAAAGTTTACAGATGGTTCCTAGATTTGTGTAGTCAAGGGTTTCCATGGAAGGCCTGGGACATTTACCCATGAGCTCCTTTGCCCAGTGACTGTTTCTCTCAAGGGCGTTCACTCACTTGTCCTAGGAGGCTCTTGTTTCTTGCCCTTCAGAACCCCCCAAGACAGAATAAGAAAAGACAGTAAGATGGGGCTCTGCCATGAGTCAGAGCTTCTGTGGAGCCATCTAGCACAGCTGTGACTGAAGTCAGAGGTGGACTGAGTAAATAGAACATAGAATCCAGTGAGTTTCTGGTGTGTCCATTTAGACTTGTCTCTCATACATTTACAAGTACAAACAAACCTATCTATGTCTACATACATTTCTACTGATGGATAATTTTACTTTTTAAAGCATGAAATCATGCTATCTATACTATTGACAGCTTGCTTTTCCCGTAGATTCTTCCAGCAAGGCCTGCACTGGAGTGCCTCAATCCATTTAATCACCATAGAGTTGCCTATTGTACAAAAATACAAGGATTGATTTTCACCCACTATAGTCATGCTGTTTTCATACCTTTCAATCAAATAAGTTGTTTTGCAAGAGCTTCTGATATGGCCCTCTCTTTCTGTCATCTTCTTTGATGTATACTCTTTGAAATTTGATCATGGTAGATATAGTCTTTGCTTCAAGTTATACTTTTTCAGACGTAACTTTAAATAGATGTATAAATATGATGATAGATTCAAAGTAAAATCGTGATATAAGAGAGAACAAGGTTTATTTTTACTGCCTTTTAAGTGTTTTTCCAAGCAGTCTGCTCCTGAATTTTCTGTAAGCAAGAAAAAACTTTCAAAAGTGTTTGACTTGATATTTGAAGAAGATAGCTACTAATTATAGTTTATCAGAATGTACAACAAAATAACACACTTGTGGATAATAGCATTCCATATTCTTTGCTGCCACTGAGTGAAAAAAGCTATTTTTAGTTAAGAATTATGTGGAGAGGATACAAATGATGGAATTTTCACAATTAAATGAAAAGACACCTTTTTTCTTTTTTATGTCAATGTTCTTCAAAAGCCAGTTTACTTCATTGAAATCATTTTATTGAATTAACATTTGTATTAAACTTTTGCTAATCCATTTAGTTTGGGGTTGACTCTTGGAACAAAGATTACAAAGTATCCCATGTCTATTAGTTGAAATGTAAAAGACTTGGAGGTAAGAACAGAAAGTTCTGCCATCTCGGTTGCCCTGATCTGGTCAGGCTGCTCTAACAAACACCATCGACTGGGAGACACAAAGAGCAGAAGCTTATTTCTCAAATCTATGGGAGCTGGCACTCCCAGGAGCAAGGTGCTGGCAGACTGAGTGGCTGGTAAGACGCTCCTCTTGGTTTGCAGATAGCTACCTTCTCACCAGATTCCCCTCACATAGTAGAAAAACAAGTAGGAAAAAGGGTGAGCTCACTTAAATGTGGTTACTTCCTCAAGGTCTACCTACCCCCTAATCCTACTAGAGCAGCAGGAAGCTTTCCAGCATGGGACCTGCAGTGGGGAGGAGGCACAATATTGAGTCCACAGCAGTAAGGCACGTTCACGCCACTTATGACCTATGTAAATGGCGGTCCTGTCACCAGTCTTTCTTATCTTGCATGTGCAACGTGAGCAATTATCTCACATAGCTCCTGTGAAAATGAAGTGGAATAACATATTTGCAGTGTTAAAATATGTCTTTTGTTTAATTTTTGTCCTGTTCTTAGGACTCCTCTATGAATAAAGAGTGTCAGCCATCCTGTGACCCTTCAACATGATGGTGGTTTGTTGGAAAAGGATGTTGTCAGTAGTGCTCTGTGGAGTACAGAACCAGTATCAGTGTCAGCAAGCCTGCCTGTGGGGTGAGATGAACTTATCCATACTTTCTAGAGTCTGAAGACAGTTAAGGTTACACAATGTTAGCCAACCACCAGAGAGGTCAATGTCTGGAACTATGTCTCATCATTTTGTTTAACCGTCTAACCTCTCCTGGGGTTCTAAATACAGAGATATAATGCAAGAGCTTTTAACTAAGAGCCCTCTTTGTGTAAGAGTGAGAACAATGCCTGTGTGGGCTTTAGAGGTACTTTTTTCAGATGAGATTCATCTGCATAGCAGCCCAGAGTGTTGCCAAACTTTCAAAGCATCTCTGACCCATTCAACTTGATGAGCTTCTGAACACAAAGACATTCCTAATGTTTTTCCATTGCATACTCCTTAATGAAATTTCCTTTGCCCCAGGCTTTCTAACAAAAATTTATATTTCTTTTCCCTATGGAAAAGTTCTGTTGGATTGTTCATAATTATAAAATTGAGTAAACTTAATAAAGAGATGTGGGGAGGGAAAGGAACTGGCAACCAATGAAGAGAAGAAAGGTTTGTAAATTAGGAAACAAGGATGGAAAGAGAAGCTGCAGTCATTTTCCTTAATTTTAGCAATGCAATATACCCTTAAGCTCTCCAGCCCTCAACAGTGTGTACTAATGAGAGCACTGGATCATTAACACGGCCCAAAGTTAGCTTAGGCGCAGCCCTTCTGGCATGTCAGCAACGCAGTTCGTATTTAGATCATCAACAATTTCATAGGTGTCTCCTCTGAGCTCAGGGACAAGTCTACACAGGTTCTTAATTTTTGTGTCATCACTAAAATCCACTGGCACCAGCCCTTGCACAGCAGTTCCTCAGTTCCCCTGCTATGGTTAAGACTGTCAGTGGAATGCTGCTGCCTAGCATTTCTGCTCTACCGCTGCTCCGAGAGTCCTACCAGGTGTCATCCTGTGTCACGCAGAGATTAGGAATGTGCTCATCCTCTCTAGGTAGCCATTAGGCACCTGAGTTCCACAGTATTATGTATGTAGTGTGTCTTATAAGTTCCTAAGCATAATACTACTTTTAAATACAACCTGCTTCTCTCTGGGGAGCCCCTGAGAGCTGAAGTAGACAACAGACAATTCTCTTTTCCATATCTTCTTTTTCCTTTATCCACATTACTTTATAAAACCTGCTGGTGTGTATGTGGTAAGGGAAGGTTGTAAGTGCTGTATGCATAGTAATGGCTTGAAATAAATCTTTGAGCTTAGAGGCTTGCAGAAGTTACTGCATCAGTTTATACTCAGCCTACATGCTTCACGAACCTTTTAATACTAGTAAGAATAAAATCCTTTGGGCCCAGCGGGATGGCTCAGTGGTCTAAAGTGCCTGCTTGGGAAAGCGTGGGCTGCTTCAGGGACCATGGTTCGATCCCCGGCACCACATGCTGCGCCAGCCCTGCCTTCGGGGCGGGCTGAGCCAGCCATAAAAATGAGTGAATAAACAAATAAAGGTTCTGAAACAAGAAAAAAAAAATAAATTCTAAAAAAATAAATAAATAAGAATAAAATCCTTTAATATAAATCAGAACACTTTGAGCAGGAAGTGACACAATATTAATGTTGGTGTCATAAATGATAATGACATGAACATCTTGCTGTGTTTTAAATAGGAATTGAAAGACTCATGTATTAAATTATAGCTATGCTCAGAGGTGTGATCTAGAGAGGTATTTGGATTATGAGTTGATAACATCATCCAGGAATTAATCCAGTTATGAATTTGTAACTGAATGTGTTCTAAGGATGCAGGGCCCAGCTGGAGGAAGCAGGTTATGGAGGGAATAGCTGTGAAGAACCTTAAACGTCGCTGTCTCTGATTCCCTGTCTCCATGAGAACAAGCGTGTTCTACTGAATGTTTTCAGCCATGTGGAGATGTTTAGCCCCACCATAGCCCAACGGCGATGGAGTCAAATGACCGTGAACTGAAATCTCCAAAAGACTGTTGTGTTGGAAAACGATGTTCTCAGTGGTATACCATGGAGTATAGAACCAATGTCTGTGTCAGCAAGCCTGCCTGCGTGGTGAGATGAATTCACTATACTTGCTAGATGCTGAGGACAGTTAGGGTTAAGGTTAACTAGACATAATACAGGAACCAAAATAAACCTTTTCTCTTTTATTTCAGGTATTTTGTCATAGTGACAGAAAGTTGACTGTGTAACACATATCACTTCTGCTCCATGCTATCTTAATTCTAGGCTAATGTCCAATGTTAGACTTCATTTTATTTACTAGTATATCCACAGCACAAATGTCTGGTATGTCTGAAATATTCCTTGCTTCTGGGACACAATAACCATACCAACAAATTTAATTTGGCTCATGGTTTCTGAGGCTCCAGTGCATGATTGAGTAGCTCCAAGGGAGAACATTGTGACAAAAGGGAATGGTGAAACAGCTCACTGAGGCCAAGAAGCAGTGCAGGGGAACAGTACCAGAGAGGAAAGAGCAAGGGACCAAATGCAGTGCCCAAGGTCATGCTTCTAGGACTCTAGGACACAGCCAGAGTGTACCTCACCAATCCCTTAGGTGGCTCCCAAGCCTACCATGGTGACACAATTAAGCTAAATAAGCACACTTGGATATAGTAAATGTCCAAGAAATATTTCTTGAATGAACAAGCAATTCTCCTGGCTTTCCTCTTACCAGTATGAGATGGTTGTAGCTGCTCTATCTCATACATCTCTGACCAAAGCAAAAATAAGAGGTGTTGGGGGATAATAGGCTTTCTTCACAAGTATCTTTCCCCTGTGGGGAGAAAAATCTTCCTGACAACTCAGCAGACTTTTTTTTTTTTTCCATTGGATAAAAATAAATCACAGATCTGCCCTGGTCAATCAATATGAGGTTGCTATTATTGTTTAAATTTATTTTGACTCATATGTTGATACTGAGTGCTTTGCTAGCCATACAAGAACAATAGAAACAACTAAAATACCACACAGAAAAACATGACTTTTTGAACACTGGCTGTTTAATTTACATGACTTTTAAACTTAGGCTACTTATGAGGGAAGTCAGCCAAAACTGATATAAATTCTGAATTATAGTCCTATGTAGAAGAAAGAACATTTACAGCTGTCTGCGAGACTGAGGTAGGATAATCATAAGTTTGAGCTCAGCCTGGAAAACTTAATGACAGTCAAATTCTGTCTCAACAGAATTTTAGAAAAGGCCACGGGATGTAATGTAATGCAGAAGGCCTGGTTTCAATCTCCAGTGCCACCAAAGAAATTAAATTTGCATCATGCAAATAGACTTGAGTCAGCCTGAAGTATTTCCAAGTTGAGAATCACTAAAATCTGCCTTTACATGTGGAAGCTATGAAATATTAGTTAAGATTACCAGCTGATACTCTAAGGAAAAAATTTTAAAGTATGAATAATTTTGTTCAATTGTTGTCTTGAATGAGATATTCATGTCACAAAACCAGGAACTCATACAAATATAGACCAAAACTCAACCAGATTGCACCGCTAGAAGATGAGAGAGAATGCAAATGAACAGAATTTTGTAAGAGTAGTAGCAAGCATGCTTCCCGCTCCACTGCTTTACCAGCAGCATAATGTGAGAGACAGAAATTATTAATCTAACCTTTCCAGCAACTAACAGGGTATATTAGTTGCTAGAAACTAATGCACATTTTTCTTTTTCAGGTTCTCTCATTAAGGAGACAATACGATGGAATCTGAGGGGGTACAATAGACACTGGGACAAGGGCATGAACTTAGCAGTAGTTAATGCTTTATTTCATCTCCTTTTTTCAGTTGTTTGTACTTTTTCTCTTAATTCCTTATACATTTCTTTCTTTTTTTTGATTTCCAATTTTACATGCATGGGGGCCCGCCCACCCCACCCTCACCTGTGCTCCCACCCGTGCTCCCACCCTTTCTCCCTCCTTCCCCGGCCCTGTCCCGCTCATCCCCCGCCCCTCCGGCTCCCTGAGGCCCTACCGGGTTGAGCTGCTGGAGGCCAGGCGCCAATGGCCCAGACTGATGGGTGAATGTGAGGGAGGGTGGGCTGGCGGACGCATGAAGGGGTAGGGCACACACGGCCTGGGCTGGCGCTTGGAGGCCTGCGCGGGAGGGCCAGGGCCGTGCTCAGGTCCTAGGAGGAACGGAGAGGGGTCCTACCGATTATCTTTTCTGAGTGGGCAGAGTTCTTAAACAGAATTTTGATTTGGCTGCTACCTTGAAATACATGGTCTAAAAATGCTATCTAGTTTGGACTTCGAAGATGACCTGAATAAATGAAAAAAATTAAGCAAGATATTTCGGTTTTCTCATTGTCCACTTGGCATGTGCTTCTGGAATAATACTCACCATGGTTTTGGATGACCTCTCAAACCTAGAAGACATCTATAATTCCTTGCGCTCATCAACAGTGGAAGACTCAGAGATGAATTTTGACTCTGGGCTAGAAGATGATGACACAAAAAATGAGGTTGTTGTGGAGGATTCCACAATTTTTGTGGCCTTCAAAGGAAATATAGATGATAAAGACTTCAAATGAAAATTAGATATCATATTAAAGAATGTACCCAGTTTATTTAAAAAAAGTTTACATGCATATGTCCAGTAAGATGAACAACTGGTTGAAAGAGACCACTATGTATCACAACAAATACTGTGAAATTCATGTTACTTTGTTAAGTGAAGTTATGCATTACTTATAATTTTTCCTATTTTAATTCTGATTTGTACTCTCTTTTTTTAAAAAAAAAGAGTGTGCATGATAATCTTAATTGTCAACTTGACTGAATGAAGAGACTTTTGGGGAGGGGATTGGCTGGAGGGATTAATTCTCTGGTGTGCTGAGGGAAGTCCCTGGAGCCATGCCTTTGGTCCTATTGCCCTGTGCCTCTTCCTCACTGCCATCACGTGTGCAGCTGCCTCACCACACCCTTCTGCCTTGGTATTTCTGCTCTGCAGCCAGCTGACCGTGCACCAAACCCTTGAAACACTGTGTCCAATAAGCCATTTCCCTCTTTAAATTGTGTGTGTCAGCCATTTTGGCCCAGCGGAGGCCAGCTGGCTGATAAGGAAGGGTCAACTGTTGGCCAAACCCACACAGCTGGCTGAAAGGAGAACCGAGTTTCCAGTTGTGGTTGGCTTGGGTATAGAAACCCTGCTCCCCATTTTCCACATACACTTCTTTCATTTTAGTGCTTGAAGGGCTTTCAGAATCCATCTAGGTTGGTGTTTTTCAAACTCAAGCCCTTTTAAGAAAAATAACTAATGTGGAATCTCAATATTGATATAAATTACTTTTAATAATAAAGATAAAAATAATAAAGGCATAAATAAGTACAAATGTAATATTTATTATGCTTCTTATGTAAGCACGAAGTCAAAATATGTTACAAATAAAATACCAAGAACATTTTATTTTTTACTTTTGTGTGGGACTGGGATTTGAACTCATGACCTTGTACTTGCTAGGCAGGCAATTATGCCACAGAGCTATCTCCCACGAATTTTAAAACTGATTTTAAATTAGTACCATTAGCTTGACAGAAAATATTATTTTACTAAAATTAATTACGCAGATTGGGATAATTTTTTTTTTTAAATGCTGGCTCCGCCTGTCCTGGTGGTGAGCCTGGCACAGCATGTGCTGCCAGAGATTGAACTGTGGTCCCTGCGGTTGCCTCAGCTTGCCTAAGTAGCTGCTTTGGACTGCTGAGCCATCTCACCAGCCCCTAATTGCCCTGATTAACTGAAGAATAGTAAATGTATCTGCCAGTTATGCTGTAGACAATCAGTGTAGAGAGTTCATGTAAACATCATGTTTAAGATATGAAAGTCAGGCCAGTGCTATGGCTGTGGTCTAAGGCACCTAAGGAGGAAACTCAAGGCCAGCGCTGTGACCGCTCCTTGATCCCTGGCACCACATGCTGTGCAACCCCACCCCAGGGCAGAGTGAGCCAGCCATAACACAAAGAAATATGTGAGGTTTAAGAGAAATTTAAAAAAAAAAGATATCAAAGTCTTCAAAATAGTGAGGAATGCTTAGATACACTTTTGAAGGAAGTATCATTTATAAAACTTTAAATCACCTTATGTACTTGAAGATAAGGTAAGCATTTAGATTTTTAAAAAATTTTACATTAAGAAGTGGGCAAGTGCTTGCTTGCCAAGCACAAGGACATGAGCTGAATTCCTGGTGCAAAAGAAAGAAACAAACAAACAAAAAATTACATTAAGAAGTATCTAAATTATCAAGAGAAGGTGGAACTGAAGGCTTCTCATTATATTTTAACTACTATCCAAAATTATTCATCTTTTACAGACTGGTACTGATAACATGCCAGAAAGCAGATTCTTTGGGTTTACCAGTTCTAAAACTGTTGCTATGCTCTGCAGTGGTTAAATTTTTTGTCTATTTTCTCATTTCAAAGTTCTGTATACTGTGTAAGGATGAAATTAGCTGCTATAACAGGCAGGTTCTGAGTCTTCAAGGGCTGAACCCAGCCAAGCTTCCACCCCACTCGTGTCACAGACTGGTAGGAGACCATCTTTAAGCACCTAGTCTCCTTCCTTTTTGTGGCTTTACCATTCATTGTGTCCTCAAGGGCTTTTTTACTCAACCAGCTACTGGAGAAATAGATTTGGGCCTGTGTGAGGTGGGGTAGAAATGCCGGGTGCAGTGGGTGTTCAGTGGCACGTGCTAGGGTCTGACTGCACCTCCCAGTGTGGCAGTATTAATTCCCAGTGCAGTAGTGTTGAGAAGCAGCATCCTTAAGAAGTGGTGAGATGCTGAGGGCATCCCTCAGGACTGGATTGGTGTTGCTGGGAGGTGGCTTCTGCCCCTGTCTGTCTGTCTGTCTGTCTATCTGTCTGTCTGTCTGTCTGTCTGCTGTCTATCTCTTGCTCTTATTTTTCTACCTTCTGCCAGAGAATAACACAATAATAACAAACCTTGACAAGATACAGCTCCCTACACCTCAGACTTTTTGGCCACAGAAACTGTAAGAAACAAATCTCTATTTTTTTTTTTTATAAATTTCTCAATGTCAGTTATTTGTAATAGTAACACACACACACACACACACACACACACACACACACACACACACACTAACATATACAACCAAACCAAATCAAGCCAAAACAAAACAAAAACAGTAAAAGAGGGCATAGTTTCTGCCCTCACTGTATATAAAAGGGGAAAATAGTTATGCTATTATTTCCATTTCTGAGTTTGTGACTTGTATTCCTGAAGAGGTTCCTGACTGGAATCTGGAGGAAATTTGCACTTCGCAGCAGCCCACAATAATAACAAAGGCAAGGGTGAGACAAAATATTTGTTTAAAAAAATATTTAAATAATTAAATCTTCAATGTTATCCCCAACAACCTTTTATATTTTTCTGATGTTAAGATGATCTAGGGGAGCCAGGGAGATAGCTTGGTAGAATAAGCATTTGTCTGGCAAGTGCAGGGTCCTGAGTTCTATCCCCAGTACTGGAAAAAAAAAAAAAAAAGATGACCTAGGGGCCCCCTAGATAGTTCAGCAGACTAAAGTGCCTGCCTAGGCAGAATGCAGTGGTGGAGGTTCCATCCCCAGCTTGCAGGCTGGCCCCACCCCTGGGGCATGCTGAGAGGGCAATTGAGACTGGGCATGGTGGTGCTCCAGGAGCTGAAATCCCAGCGCTCGAGGAGCTGAAAACAGGATAATCACTATGTGTCTGATCTATGTAGTGAGACCCTAACTTAGTACTAAATACATTTTTAAAAATGACTTTTATAAAACGTTGATTTGGTGAATACAGAATGACCCTCCAAGTGCCCCTGTCCCTAAGAAGCTGGTGAACAATGACTCTAAGCTTAAGTTCAAACCTACGGCTACTGGTCAATCACCTTCCCCAGGGGTCACTAGTGCCAAGGTGGCCACAGTGGCCATCGTGGTTCTACTTAGAGACATCATAGGCAGACAGGGCAGTGTTTGGCAGCCCAGGCACAGATGGTGTATTTCGGCGTTTATCTTTTGTGAAAGTGAAGAAGTCTTTCCCAGAGATCACTGAGTCAGCTTCTCCTCAGTGTAGTTACACTGATAAAAACAATAGGGCATTCTTATTTGGCTAAGATATATGCGCGAGTTGCATGCAGAGTTTCTTTTCCTGTGGGATAGATAACACAGGGTCTTCAAACACAAACATACAAGAAATGGTTGTCAATAGCAATAACGGAGATTCACCATTCTGGGCTAATTATAGGAGCCTTTGTGCCGCTCACGATACTGGATGAATGGAAAGATAGAAATAAAACACACATGAAGGAGAAAATCATTTAAACATCAATTTAGACACTGAGAGAATGGAAGATATTTTCTTTTATTTTTTACTTTTTGAATTTAGGATAGGGTCTACAGGGTCTACAGGGTCTCACTATATAGATTAGACTCATTGTGCTTCTCCTGTTTTCAGCTTCCCAAGAGCTGGGAGTACGGGTGCACGCTACCACACCCAGCCTTTTTCTTTTTGGTTCCTTTCTTTAAAACCACTGAACACCTTGAAAATTCACATTTGTTTGTTCTGTATAGTTTTCCTTACAGTGCAATGAAAGCAAATAAGCTGTATGCAGTCACACTAAAATACGAACTTTTATTGCAGTGTTATTATTCCAACTGTTTCTCTAAAGAGCTGTAGAAGTTCCATAGTGGAAAAGAAGGCAAGAAAGAAAAAGAGAGAGACAGAAAGAAGCCATAGGACAGTGACGGCAAATCTTTTAGAGCAGCAGGCTGTGTCACCCCACACACCAGAGGGTTGCCACCACTGCCCGAGGAGTACATGAAAATCCACAGAATTGCATAAATTCTTAAGCAGCATTTTTCTCCAAAACAAAATGTTCAGCTTCACTAGCAACCAAAGAAATGCAGTTGCCATGAGAAACATTATTGCGTATCAAATTATCATTTTGGGGGGAAGCTTACTATTAAGTGTTGGGAAGCTTACAAAGGAATAGCTGCTCCTCTGCCCTGAGGGTGGGAGTGGCCTTTCTTTCTGGCTGTCATTTTCACAATGACAAAAAATTGTTTATTTTTTCTCTTCCAACAGTACAGGAACATTTAGTGCTGGGACTGCATTTGTTCCCTTTGTGTATTCCTGGTACCTAAACTATTAATAATTCAATAAACATATAGTTAATTTTTATATATTTATTGAATGATCATTAAATGTTCATTGGGTTAATAAACAAATGTGTTAAAAGTTAAGCGTTGGTTTTAGCCTAGCATTAAGTTTTTAGGAATACACGGGAAACATCTAAGGCTTAAGTACTAAGCATTATCTATGCAGATCTCTGCTCTATTGTAGGTTATAGTGGGAACAAGGAAGGAATGTCGGTCAGAAAGGGCACTGCTGGGCAGCAGGCGACCGCTTCTCACATTCAGAAACTAACAGCCGTTGAAAAAGTATTGAAGAAAATGATTAATAATATGGGAGGATGTTCATAATATATATTGTGAAACCAGAAAGGATTTTGAAATAGCATTATTTCTTTAGTTACAAACTACACAGTAGGAGATTAGGCTGGAGGAATACCAGGCAAATAACTGAGTGGACGGAGGCAAAGGTCATGAAAACCCAGAGGGCATGCACAGAACAGCAGAACACAGGAACTACAGTGATTCCACAGCACCTTAGCCCTGTACATAGAGCCAATCAGAAAGTGGTTTTCCCTCTTTCTTTCTTTCTTTCTTTCTTTCTTTCTTTCTTTCTTTCTTTCTTTCTTTCTTTCTTTCTTTCTTTCTCTCTTTCTCCCTTTCTCTCTCTCTCTGTCTCTGTCTCTCTATCTCTGTCTCTGTCTCTGTCTCTGTCTCTCTCCCTCTCTCTCTTTCTTTCTTTTTGTGGTACAGGGATAGAACTCAGGACCTTGCACTTGCCAGGCCGGCACTAATCCCACAGAGCTATCTCCCCAGTAAAAAGTGATATTTTTAATCCTTTGCTTGAACCTGGCACTGTTCATAGAACCAATCGCAGAATGGTGTGGGAAGCCTTCCGATTCGATCTGGCAGGAAGCCTAGGAAATCTTCCCAGAGGACAATTTACATCTGTGCAACCTCAGGTGAGGCTTTGACATGACAACCGGCCCGATGTCTTATTTGCATCATAGAGAAGCCAATCCAAGAAGTTTATGTACAGACAAGATTTTATCTTGTCTTTGGGGCATAGGTAATCTTTTCACTGACTTAGTCTTGCCCTGCAGAGTGTGCCTTTTCTGCCTGCAATGAAGGCACTTTTCTAGCCCTTTCCATGTGTCTTCCCCAATGTTTTATTCAGAACCTGAAGGGCCTGGAAAGAATTTCAATAGACTCCACCATCCAGTAGTATGTGGATACATGACACTCTTAGAAAAGGTGCGGAAAAATACATGGCAAAATATAAATGGTTATAGGGGCCAGCAGGATGGCTTAGTGGTCTAAAGCACCTGCTTAGGAAAGCTAAGGCAATCCCGGGAACCACATCCTGCACTAGCCCCGCCCCCAGGGCAGGCTGAGCCAGCCATCATCATCATCATCATCATCATCATCATCAAATGGGTATAAATTTATAGTAAAGGGAAGATAGGTGATTTTAATGTTTTGCTATATCACACTTAACATGCATTGCTTAATAATAAGAAAATAAAGTTTTTTTGTTCAAGTGAGTGATTTGAGAAACTTCCTCTGCTCATTTCTAACCAAATGTCATTATTTTATTTTTGTAAATAGTGATGCTTCGATAAAGATATATACTTTGTCAACCAAAGTAAGCATAAAGAACCAATTAGTCATATCTTTGTGACAGATTGTGGGATGTTTTCTCTGCTGTGCTTTCTGCAGAGAAGATATAAGCTTCAAGATGGTATTTTAAAGGCTATCAGAAAGAGCCATAAGACTCTGTGAAATCAGGGAACTGCATCTTTTAGATCTGATCTTCAAAGTTTCATCTGAGATTAAGCTATAACCATGCAGATTTCCAAAGCAAGAACAAATTTTTGTTGTAAAAGCTGCTTTCTGGCTTCTTGCTCTGGGCCACTGCTATGTATTTATTTATTTTTAATTTTTATTTATTTATTTTTTAGGCAAGGGTCTACAGAGTGTTCAGGGTCCTGCTACTAGATCTGACTCGTAGCGATCTGCCTGTTTACAGGCTCCCGAGAACTGGGATTATAGGCTAGTGCTATTTAAATGAACACAAACACGTTTATCATTAATATGTATGAGTGATATCGATAATTATGAACAACAATTATACTTTTCTCAAAGATATTGAGCCCTTTGTCTTTTTCAGCTTTGAACAAAATGGCATTTGTCATGTGACTAATACAGCTTTAGGAACTGAGTAGAAGAGATCAGAAAGCAATCAAGTGGCCCGGGAAGCACCTAACATGGCCTAACATGATCCATCTGATATGCACCATTTGACTTCTCCACCATGTTTTATGAGATATTCCACATGTATTAGAAACTTCCAGGTAGCTCTCTATGATCCCCATGAGAGATAGCTGATTTTCTTTTACTCTTACCTGTGCTTCCAATACCTACCTGTAACACACATCCCTGACCTTTGCATCATTCAGAAAATAGAAGGCACCTGTAGGAAGTGATCCTACTTTGTCCACTGACACCACCAGCTTAACCTATCTCTACTCCTGGCAATTTCCCCGTTTCCTATGACTCATTTTGCAACCTGTTGTCTGTTTGTTTGTTTTGGTACTGTGGACTGAGACACTGCCTGCTCTCTGGACCTCAGACTACCTTACCCTCCTGGTGCCTGTACTTCACCCCGTCTTCCTCTCCTTCTTTTTGCCTCTCACTCCTGCTAATGGGCACTTCAATGCCTTCCCTCATGCGATTAACAATGGTAGTGCCCAGTGACTAAGCCCTGGTCTCAACCAGGCATGGTGCCAAGGGCTCTTAAATGTCACACTGACTTATTTTTCTCAACCTCTTTTTAAAGTTGATGTTATTGTCTGTGTTTTGCACACAAGCGATAACTAACGTTTAGAGAGGCTAAATGCCATGTGCAATCACACACATAGGTGTGGTGAAGCAGGGATCCTCACCAAGCTCTCTCTGATGGTGAGATTGTATCTTTCATTTTTATTAGTACATGCTTGTGATACATAATAATTACATTCATCACAGGCAGTTCTCCCATCTCAATCATTGTTATTCTATCTTGATTGTCTTGTAAAAATATTTCTCATGAACTTGGTCATTATCTTTCTATACCTCATCAGAGGCAACTTCCCAGAAGTCTTGCTCCCGCTTGCTGTCTTCACCCACAGCATGTTCACTCTGCGGTATGACTCAGGACTGTTCAGGGCAACATCACCCATTTTCTTCTAGGTCCTAAAGCAAATGGATCTCTGAGTCCCCTTTCTGACTTGACTCTAGGCACCACTTGACCATCTTGTCCTTGAAATACTCCCTCCATGGGCACCTTTTTCTGGGTTTCTTCCAACTTAACCTGTGGGATTGCAGGTGGCATCTTTTTCTCTGTTCACTCCTTCTGCCTGATGTGAGATAGGTCAGATTTCCCTTGGGTCTCGTCGCTCCACTATGCGTATGGTCCTGGCTCTCTCATCCACTTCCATAGCTTTACGTCCACGTAGGGACAAAGGGCACATACCTGTGTGGATACTCAGAATGAAGTGGGGTTTTGCACTCCAAGTGGGATGGCTCCAGAGAGTGCACGTTTCTTTGTGGACCCCACATCCATTTCCCCACCTTCAGAATCAAATATTTGTTGCCTGTGAGACCCCTATTTATAGGTACAGGCATGGAGTAGGGAGTGAGGTGTTGAGATGATCTTACATAGACTCAGCTGGCTGGGCTCTGTGAGGACTGTGTTTCTCTGGGCACTCATCTCTCCAGGCCTCTGTGCACATCACTGTAAAACAGAGAACATAATTATTTTTTCCACATAGGATCATTCCAAGTGGTAAATGATAGACATGAAAAGCTCTTGGAGTAATATCTTACACATAGAAAGGTATCAGTAAGTGTAGTCTATTAGGAATATGGCACATCAGCGTCTTTATGAAGACTAAAGATAGCCCACCAAATGCATTTTATACACTAGTTCTTTGCTTTGCCTTTACACTTATTTCTTTGCTTTTATTGTTGTTGCTTTTGAAAAACATGTGCATAGGTCTAAAAAGAAAGGCCCAGAAATAATACCTGATAGAAAGAAAAGAGGATGTATAGTAATCTCTTTTAATCACAGCAGATATATTCCATGATACCCTGTGAATATCTGAAGTCATAAAGAGAGCATTAAATAAATTATATTTTCTTGTACATATATACTTATGCAAAAGCTTATTTATAAGACAGTCATAAAAAGATTAATAGTAACTAGTAATTGAAAAGAACAATTACAGCATACTGTAGTAAAATTTATATGAATATGGTCTCTCTCTGCATCGAAATATCATTATCATTTTACTTTCCCACTTGACGCCCTTTTTAGATTCTTCTGGCATACCTGAGCTGTGAGCAACTCTATCCTTGTGATCCGGGGCCCTGGTGAAGTAAGGTAGTGTTACTTAACACTAGCAGGGTGATTTGATAACTGAGAAAGCAGCTAAGTGACTGAGGGGTAGGTAGCGTACACAGTGTGGGCACCTGGGGTGAAGGGGTGACTTTTGTCTTGGGTGGGATTGAGGTCAATGGCATAAGATTTCATCACATAATTTTACAGTGATGCACAATTTAAAGCTTACTGACTATTTCTGGAATTTTTCATGGATGTTTTCAGCCAACGTGGACTCTGGGTGCCTGAAGACACAGAGAGACCAACCGCAGCTGGGAGAGCTGCTGCAATGGGAAGAAACAGCGTTTCCTCTTATCCATCACCATAGTGTTTCCTTCCTCCTTGACGTCGATGGAGAGGTGAAGGTTGCGGAGCCCAGGGTGGGAATCAAACTCTGTGTCTCCCACAAGATAAGCACAAGCTGTAATCCTAAGCTACATTCCTAGCCCAAGGCTTCACCAATTCCCAGGCATTTATTTATTTATTTATTTATTTATTTATTTATTTATTTATTTGTATTTTTGTAGAACAGGGGATCAAACTGAGGACCTTATACTTTGCAGGCAGGCACTTGTGTCCCTGAGCTGTTTCCCCAGCCCCAGTTACCAGGCTTTTAAATGTTGCAGAAACTGTAGTGACCCGGATGGAAAACATTTGCACTTTATTTTTGTTCCTGGAGCTGATGGAAACCAGGTTTAAATCATCAGCCCCAGCTTAGAGTTAAATAGCAACTTACATACATTTTGTAAACAGGAAGTACAGAGTTGATGACTGGTTAGTCTGTAATTTGTTACATTTACTAACTTAGCCCATAGCTGGTTACATACATTTAGTCACATGTTGTCAGGCAGATGTGTCCAGGGCAGGTTTAATTAGAGGGAGCTGTGCATCAACAGGCAGGAAGGTCTGTTGGAAGTCGGGCCTTGGGCAAGCGGGTAAGATTTAATATGTCCTTGACAGGGCTGGCCTGTCTCCAGGAGGTAGTCCTTGAACCAGGCTAGCAAAGCAGGGTGTGTGTAGGCCACTGTGCAGCTGGTCAGATAGGGCTAAGTCTGAGTTGCATCGCTGTAGTCAAGGCTGGCTAAGTATGATCACCTACTTATGAAGCTGTAGCTCTCTAAGTTTATATTACACTATCACTACCCTTTCTCATAATGACCACCTTTCCAACACTTTTATCTTCCCCTCCCAAAGGTACAGCAGGTGGGGGGTGGGGAGGGCACAGCTTTACATGGGCAGATGTCCGTGACCTGTTCGCACTTTGCTGCGTGTTGTTATTCTAAAACATGCTTTCCTTAACATCATATTCTCATTTTAACAAAAGATCTTTTCAGATAGCACCAAAATGCAATTTAGAATCTTTTTGGAAGTTCTTTTCTGTTCCCTAATTATCTCCCCTCTAGCCTGTTATTCTCATCCTTCCATGATGAAGAATAATACTTCCCACTGAGAGAGCTCTTTTCATTTTGCTTTTCTTTGTACTATTGCGAGGTATACCTGATCCAGCCTCTAAAGACGATCAAACAAAGCATTTGTTTTATTAAAATTGCACCAGGCAATTGTCTTGTGTATAAGTAACTCTGATTAAGTAGAGGTGGACCAAAGACCGTGAGAAACCAGTAAGGATAACACTGAAAAATCTAAGGTCATGCTAACATGGGACAGCTCTATAGTAGTTATGCAGAGGAGAAAACAAGGACTGAGGTTTACTATAACACGACCCCAAACCAACTGCTAGCGACAAGCAAAGTAGCTAGAAAAGAGCTTTCCCCCGTGTACACTGGTAGAACTCACTGGTGCCCTTTACCTGTCTGTCAGCTGTGGCCCCTTTTTGTGGCTGCAAGAGCAAATGACAGCAATCACAGGGACTGCAGTGGCGACAGCACAGTAGTTTTTGCAGTAGCACATTTATCACATACAAGATACTGTGAATTATAAATGCACCACTATTTTGTGCCACTCACAAAGAAAAATGCTATTTAAGCGATAATACGCTATTGATTGGAACTCAGCCTCAGACTTCAGTAATGTTAAAATAGTAATGTACATGTTTAGAAGTCTAAAATCGTTGGCAACTGCTTTTGTCCTGACGGTAGAGAGGTTTTTCATATTATATAGGCAAAGGACTTTAACTTTGAAATATGTTGAGGCTTCCTGGCTGAAGGCACCTGAATAGTGGTGCCTGTCAATCTAATAACCTTCCTGTTATTCCCGTTACTAGATAAGCTCTACTATAATGACCATGATACTTAGCTCACAGAGTTGCAATGAATATTCAAGGATGTAAACGCATTGAAAGTGTTTAGAACTTAGCAGGTATTCAAAATATTTCATTTCTTTCATTCCTTCTAATACTAATGCTGCGCAAGTGGTCTCTTGCTGTAAAGCAAGCAAAGTGGTGGTGACTGTGATACTGACATCCGAGGGTTGCCATGAGTCACTTGTGACAATGTGTGCGCACAGATGCATGTGGCGACACCCACATGTAGATGTGTATGTAATTTCTTTTTAAGGAAAACAGGGAGTATGTTTCATTTTTTGCAACTAGGTTTCACTATGCAGTTCACAGTGGCCTCAAACTTGAGTAATCCTTCTACCTCAGCCTCCAGAGTGCTGGGGTTATAGGCATGTACCACCACACCAGCAAAAATAGATTTTTATGTCAATAAAGGCAGTTCTCTGCCACTTCTGGTTATTTGTCATCATTATTTTCACGACACCTGTCACTCTATCAAGTGAGAAAATTACATTATCTACTTCATTTTCCTAGGGCCAGGGATGCAGCTCAGTGGCATAAGTGCCTGCCTGACAAGTGCAAGGCCCTGAGTTTGATCTTTGAGCCAAAATAAAGATGAGCGTGGTGGTGAGGAGATAGCTCAGAGGTGAGATAGCTCAGAGGACTAAGGCACCTGCTTAGGCAAGCCTAGGCAAGTGCAGGAACTGCTGTTCCATTCCTGGCACCACTGGCTGCACCAGCTCCTCCCCCAGAGAAGGCAGAGCCCACCAGAGTCCAGGCTTGGTGGTGCAGGCCTGTAATTCCAGCGCTGAGGAGGCTGAAAGCAGGAGGGTCACCCCAAGTCCAAGCTGCATAGTGAGATCCTGCAACAACCCAATACGTGAAAAGAAAAATGCATATTTTACTGTTCTAGTACACGAGTTATCATGGATTGAAAGCTAGAATGAGAAAAAGAAAAAAGAGAGAGGAGAAAAATAATTGGATGAAAAGGAAAAGAAAGCCTGAAATACTACAAAATTTTACCCAAATTAT
This sequence comes from Myocastor coypus, assembly GCA_004027025.1. Classification (NCBI taxonomy): domain Eukaryota; kingdom Metazoa; phylum Chordata; class Mammalia; order Rodentia; family Myocastoridae; genus Myocastor; species Myocastor coypus. Next base: position 26,221 of record PVJA010019891.1, read on the forward strand.
TACTTCTTAATGGTATCACCCCAAGTAATTAGGATAAATTATCCATGAAGAGGAGCTTGCATTCAGGTTAACTCTCAGGAAACACGAGTAAGAGGGGGGTTTGTCCAGTCAGTACATGTTTTAAAAATATGTTTGTAATTTCTCCCTGGACTGACTGAATCAGAAGCTTTGGGAATGCGAGCCATGATTCCTTTTTTTTTTTTTTTAGAATATAAAACTCAGCTCATTCTGACCACCAGGCTTATTCGGAAATCACAGGTGAGCAGGGTTTCAATCTCCAACATAATAAAGTAGTCTTTATCATTTTTAGAAAAAAATGAATATTATTATTTTGTATTTTAAAGAGAATAAAAAACAGTGAAAACAATACAGAGTTTTAAAACAATATGATGGAAAATTAAGAATGGCTATCATATTACCTATTACCTTCAAAGTAGTTGCTTAGATTATAAGACACAGACATGCAAAACTGATCAACCGACGTCAGCGCTAACTGCTCACTTCAGTGAGCTAGCAGAAGCTGGTGGTACGGCTGTCTTGCGTGTAGGTCCTTCCTTCTTTTCTCCTTTCTCCTGTCCCAGTTGCTCTTGCCTTTAGGCAGTTTCTTTCCCTTTCACACCATTTTACCTTTTGGATCTTGTTTACTCTTTTAGTTTCTTACGCTCAGGTGAAAAAAAAAATACGGCATTCACACATGTGAGACTGCTTTATTTCACTCACAAGTGTGGTCTCCAGTTGCATCAGTTTACCTGTAAGAGCCTCAAGTTCATCTTCATGGCTGCATAATGCTTCATTGTATAAAGAGACCACATCACTTTACCCATTCCTCAGTCGATGGGCATTGGGGTTGCTTCCAAGATTTAACTACTATAAATTGGGCTGCTATAAACATGGGCGCACATATATTGCTGTGGTAGGATATTTTCAATTTTTTTTTCTGGAAAAATACTTAGAAGGAGAATAGCTGGGTTAAACAGGACCTTCAAACCTAGCATTTTGAGGACTCTCCACACTGATACCCACAGTGGTTGCACCAATTTACATTCTCACCAACAGTGGAGAAGCGTTACAGCTCCACTAGTATTCTTTTCAGTACCAAGGATCAAACTCATTGTGCTTGCCAGAAAGGAAGGCACTTATGCTGCTGAGCTTCACTCCTAGTCCCTCCACTAGTATTTGTTATTGCTTGATTTTTGATTGATAGCCATTCTTTCTGAGGTGACATGGAATCTCCATATTGTTTTAATTTGTATTTCTTGGGTGATGGATTATTTTTAATGCTGTTTGCTATTTTATGTTTCAATTTTGGGTGCTTTGAGAGAGAGGAATCATATATCATTAATGGCATTGATCTACATAAAGACTGCAAGCCAGGTGTGGTGGGGCACATGTCCTCTGTAATCCCAACACTGAGGCAGGAGGATCCTTGCGAGTGTGAGATCAACCTGGGTTACGAAGTGTGCTCAAGGCCAGCCTGAAATGCATAGCGAAATCCTATCTTGAGAACCAAAAAAGGTACTATACCCATCTCAGTGAAGTGTGGCCATGTGACTCAGTTTTGACCAATTAGATGAGCACACAACTGGGGTATGCAAACTGGGATTTTCCCTTCCAAGACGTAGGTTCTGATGACTTTTGTTCTGTGGGCCATGTTATGGCTCTTAGCCAGGTGTCCCCCTCAAAGGCTTGTGCTATCATTGGTGGAGTTTTCCCAAAGTGGCTGGATCAAGGGTGTGTGACGCTCACATTAAATGTGTGACATTCCATCCTGGGTTTGGGTGGCCTAGAAGAAATAGAAAAGCAGGCATGGTTGCTGCTGTGGCTGCATTGCTTTGCTGTGTTCTGCCTGTCCTGGTTCTCCTCCACTTTGTCCCTGCGCCATGCTACCTTGCCTTGGGCCCACTCGACTATGCCCTGAAACCTCCAGATGCTGTAAACTGAAATCAGCTGTCCTTCCTTTCACTTTGGGTATTTTGTCTCAGCAATGAGAAAAAGTAACCAAGACAGACCCCTTTGGCAACCTGCAGAAGCTAAAAACATGCATATTCTCAAAATAACATTTTTATGTATATAAGGTGAGATACTCAGAATTATAATGGAGCTCAACTATATGATGTTTTTACCAACTTGGTAAAGGAGTACATTAGTGCCTTGTGATAGTGTTCATCTACATAGCCCATAAGACTTAACAGAAGTCACTGGAAGAACTAGAACTTGAGGTGAAGGAGGGAGTAATACTTCAGGGCTTGGATTCCTAGCACTTCAGTGTCCCTGGCTTATGAGATTACATAAGCTTCATCTCCATATTCTGTGCGGGGCATGGCTGCAAAGCCCTAACTCTGTCATTGTCCTATCCAGTGTCCTAATCTGCGGTAGTTACTGAGAAGAGAATACAAGGCCATAGAGAAGGAATATGGCTTTTCTATTAACTGCAAAAGCGAAGAATGGATTTAAGAGTGCTTTTAAAAGGAACTATGCCTCTTTTCAGTATCCCTACCTGGATGACAGAGATGGCATTTCCTTTACCGGATTTCCCAGTATCTAGCTTTTTCTTCCATCCATCCGTCCATCTGTCCATCCATCCATCCATCCATCCATCCATCAAACATTTTTTGAGCATTTGCTAAGGCCAGATCCAGCTGGTCCATTTAATAAAACCAGCAACTCCCAGCTTGCCAGATGTTGAGTCATGGTTACAGCCTGTAATGATAAGCGCATGGCGTGTGAATCTGACTGTATTTGCTTTCCCACTTGAAACCAGGCAGATATTAGGATTAATAATTATCTTAAAGGGATATTGAAAAATTAGGGGATTTTCTATTTCAAATTTGTCTTCTAACGGCTTGATCTTTCCTGAGAACATCTGATTGCTGTTAAATGCCTCGACCTGTAAGGGAATCAACGTGGGTCCCAGAGGGGGAGTGGGGATTAAAGGGGGAATAAAGGACAAGGGACACGGGAAATAGAGACAATACAGGATTCTGATCAAGTCTCGTTTATTCAAAAAGGCTCTCGGGTATATGTACAGGGTGCGGGAATGAGGTAATTTCCGCCTGCGACATCAGCATGTATCTTAGGCAACGCAGGGTGACTTTGGAACACATCAGCAGGTTTCCAAGGCAACCTGGGGGAGGACTTAGAGCATGTGATTTATGGGAAAATAGCAGGGGGTGGGAAAATAGATATCTAACTAGAGGCCATCGCGAGATGAGGCTGTCGCGAGATGATGATGTCATTACAAAATGGACGCCAGCAGTTTGAGCTCCCACAGTTAAATGCAATGGGTTGTCAGTTAGCCAAAAACCAGTAGCCAAGAACAAGAGATCAAAGATTAAAGAAAGGCTTATTACCTGAGCAAGTAAGGTGTACCCTCGAGATGATTCTCAAGAACGCAAGGGCTTTTCATTGATTCCTCATCCAGACTCACAGGAGAGGCTTCTCATTGCATAGAGAGGCCAGCGTCTGACTGAAATGTTTAGTCGCTAGACATACCTTACATGTTCAAACGACGTAAGCTTAGATGCCCCCTAAGAGGAAAATATAGCATTATAGTGAGCAAAATTTACTCTAGGCTACGTGAAAAGAATGAGTTAGTGTGACTCAGTGATTTTGGCTGGTTCCTTGCAAGCCTCTGGAGAACTCTCTCTAAAACAAACAACTTAGAAGGAATCACCCAGTAAAGGGACAGCAGCCTTCCCCACCCTGGTAAGCACATGTGATTAACCCTAAAAGTGCCTGATTACCAGCTAAAATGACTTTTTCTTTTAGCAAATTACTAGCCTATGTTAGTGCTGCCCAGGAACAGAATACATAGCCACTCCTAAGTAACTGCCCAGAATACCAAGTTTTCTGTGACTCTCATGGTTCAAACTGACCTTTTTGTTACCATGGGTGATGGGGTCCCAGGACCAGTTTCCAGATTTTGTACACAAGAAGTAGGCTTGACATGTAACAGTAAGAAAACAAAGCAATCTTTCATGAAATTAGAAGGGTAGAGGTATGTTTAGAGTGAACAGGCTTGCACCAATGAAAAGGAAAACGGTACAAACATTGCCTTAACAATTTAAAATGTTGTACTTGGACTGGCAAGATAGCTCAGTGGTCTAAAGCACTTGCATAGGCAAGCTTAGACAACTGAGGGAACTGTGGTTTGATCCCCGGCACCACATACTGTGCAGGCTGAGCCAGCCATAACATATGTATATACATTTAAAAATACGTAAAATAAAATAAAATAAAATGTTGTACCTGGCCTAGGGTGCTTCCCATGGGCCGAGCATGCTGGGTTATATCAGCTATATATATTGCATATGTCCTTCTCCATAATTCACTCTGTTATAATTGGCTGGTAAGATGCAGGCTATATGTGTGAAACTATAATGAGTGCCAAAGTCATTGTAGGTCATGGCAGCAGATCTGGTATGAGATTTTAGAATTTCCCAGGGGTCTTTGTTATTGTCTCTGCCTCTAGGTACTGGGCTTTGGGACAAGGGTCAGGGAGGTTGGGCCCTGGTTATTGTCCAGGTTCAGGTGACTACAGAGGAAGGGTCCCCTGCCCCAGTTGTACTATTCATATTAATCTGCACAGTTCAAAATCATTGGGAAATCTGTTGCCTCCTATGTTTGTACTTATTCCTGCAAGGTTTAGGCTGATCTTTTTAGAACTGTGTGACTCTTGCTATATGTAGTAGTCCACTTAACTTTAAGTGGGGGAAGCAGGTCTTATTCAGCTTTTTAATTAGTTGGATAAAATAAGGCTTTTCTGAAATGAAAATATGGACAACAGAACACCAACAACAATGAACAGTCTCACAGAAAATCCCTCCATGAAGAATCTGTCTTCCTGACTCCAGGTACAGTTGTTTCACCCTTAGGCTACATTGTCATTGTGAAGATCAAAAGAAATCAGTGAGACAGGCTGCTGCGAGCGCCGCTGTTCTGTGCAAGACAGGTGCTGTCACATCTGCTGATGAGTTTGGATATTATTTGCTCCACAGAAGTTAGATGAGCTGCATGCACACCTGCAATCCCAGCACTCTGGGCAGCTGAGGCCAAAAGGTAGTAAGCTGGATCCCAGCCAGGGCAATTTAGTTACTAAGCATGATCATGACTCAAAAAATAAAAGTGAGGGCTGGGAATGTAGTTTGGTGCCTAAGACCTGGAGTTTAGTTTCCAATACCTAGATAGGTAGGTAGGTAGGGAGGGAGGGAGATAGATAGATAGATAGATAGATAGATAGATAAATGGAAATGTGGGACATATTTCCTTTCTTGTTTTTATGTAACTGCATTTAAATTTTGGCCTGTTCTTTCTTTTCCTTCTTTTTTTTTTTTTTTTTTTTTTTTTTTTTTTTTTTTTTTTTTTTTTTTTTTTTTTTTTTTTGTATTTTAGGGAAGGGTCTACAGGGTGCTCAGGGTCTCACTACTAGATCAGACTCATAGTATCCACCTGTTTACAGCCTCCCAAGAGCTGGGATTACAGGTGCCCACCACCATGCCCAATCTTAACTGCCATCTCGGAGAGACCTGGGGGCAGGGCCGGCACGGCAGGTCCCTGTACCTGCTTACAGGCTCTTGAATCCACTGAGCTATTTGGCCAGCCCTTGGCCTGTGTGTTCTTTTGCTTTTCCATGCAAGAGTGAGAACCATTCATCAGCAAGGATTTGGGATCCTTTCTCAGTCCTGCCAACTACACAGTGGCTCCTGGAAGCCAAAGTATTCCAGGCTTTCCTGTTCTCTGGACTTCGTTGTTAGTTACCCACATCCCCAGAGACAAAGCAGCGAAGTAGGAATTTCATATCAGAGTGACATGAATGCAAATGGAAAAGAAGTAAACAGATTAAATCAGAATTGCATGATGGCGTCGGAGCCTAATGCGTCTATACATTACCCCTGACATGTTTATAAAGCTATCTCCATATCTTTTTTTTTTTTTTTTTTTTGTCTTTTTGAGACAGGGTCTCGCTGTACAGTTCAGGCTGGCCTTGAGCTCAGTTTTGTAGCCCAGGCTGGTCTCGAACTCTCACCGATCCTCCTGCCTCAGCCTCCCGAGTGCTGGGATTACAGGCGTGCGCCACCACGCCCGGCATATCTCCATATCTTAATGCGTAGAAAGTAGCAAACGTGTTTATTCCCCAATCCATGCTTCCTTCCGTATTTCTCCACTTTTTTTTCTTTAAAAATTTTTTAAAATTTTATTTTAGTCTTTTTAAAAATTTTATTTTTAATTTAATTTTTTTCTTGTTTCAGAACTTTTGTTTGTTTGTTTATTTATTTATTTATTTTTATGGCTGGCTCAGCTTGCTCTGAGGGCAGGGCTGGCACAGCATGTGGTGCTGGGGATCGAACCGTGGTCCCTGCTGCCGCCTAAGCTTTCCTAAGCAGGCACTTTAGACCACTGAACCATCCTGTCAGGCCCCTCTCCACTTTTTAAACAAGTGATTCACACACTGGAGTGGGAGAATTGGTTGGGGCAAGTGTATGGGATACATCAATTATCTTTATAGCAATAATGGAAGATAAGTAATATTCACTTTTCAATGCTGATATACAATAAACACATAATGTAAACATAATGTGGATAAATTATTTGCATACATGTTTGGCAACTCTTTGAGGGAGTTCTTTACTAGCTTTAAACCCTCACAGGAGTTCTGGGAGACAGGCGAGTAGCTGGGATCTTTATATAGACAAGGCTTAAGCCTGACTTAGTTTTTAATAAGCACTATGCTTATTTTTAGAATGCAATACAAATATAGTAGAAATAAAATAGTGAAAAGCAATATAATCCCATCTTTTTGAACACATTTCTCAGATGGAGTGTGGTCTCACTGGAGATTTTTTTCTGAATGACTGGATTTTTTGTCTGGCATTGAGTTAAATCATTCCATTTTTTTTTTTGTTTTTGTTTTTTAGAAAATGATTCTAGATTTCAACAGGATAGATGAGCCATGAGGAAACCAAAGAGTAATTGGCATGGCTGGATCCTGGGCCAATTGTGTTCCACTTCCTCCTGGCATACTGCCTTTGTTCTTCTCCCTTGGGCATCCTCTGATGGTAGACTCTAGTTCCCAGGGAGGATTGCTTCAACCCATGTCAGAACTCATTAAGGGATGAACCAACATTGGAAGAGGTTAAGGAATCAGTGAAGACCCACACCAGGCTGTGCCCCCGATTGCAGTATGCATTCCACATTCCCTATTCTAGCCTTTAGTCTTACAGAAAGCTACACGCACCTACCATGATGGTTAATGTTAATTGCCAGTTGGGTTGGCCTAGCAGTTGCTGTGGAGTTTAGTAACATGTAGCTGCATGTGCTGGGTTTGTCTGGATGGGCTCCACTCCCCTACTCAACTTCTATGAATGGAGCAACTTTGCTTTGTCAGGCCCTTCTGCTGAAACGTTCTTCCTTGGTGCCAGTGAACCATGGACCGGATCTTCTGAGGCAATAAGCCATGTAAACCTCCAGTTATGGGTACCAGGGAATTTATCCCAGCCGTGGGAACACTGACCAATATGCTTACTCATTACAGGGGCCCCAGAACTTCCCACAAGACTCACAAATGCTCACTGAGCTCACAACAAATTGCATGGAAAACCCAAAGTGCTAAGGCGTTCAGCTCACATTGAGAAGTATAACTGCTAGCAAGACTCTCTGTTAGTAAAATCAGTGCAAGAAACTAACCCATCGGTTTGTTGTTGAGTGTGGAAGCAGGGCAGACGGGTTAGCGCAAGGGGTAGGCACCCTCAGGTTAGCCCCCACTGCAAGCAGGCCACTCTGCTTGCTCACACACAGGGTCAGGCAGTCTGGAGCCAGAGAATTTATTCCTGGGAAATTCCTCGGCCTGGAAACAACTTGTCCTTGCCAGACACTGTCGAATAAGCACGGGAAATATTTTCCCTGCCCCTCCCCCAGCTCGTTGTTTGGGGCAGGCCCTAGGAGAGAGATGCTGAAGCGGAGAGCACCCATAGCCTGAGGATAAAAGTGCCTCTAATCAAAATCTGCATTCACATTAGCAAGTGGTCAGCTTCCTGAAACAAGGTGCAGAGAGGTTTTCCTTTATTCGTTGTGAGGGAAGAGAGGTGATAGGTTAAGAGGGGGGAAGCATAGAGCAGAGAAGAGAAGGAGGCTCTCTATTTCAAATAAATCTTTCAATATCACAGAGCTATTTTCCCAGCCCTAGCTTGTATAATTAGATAAGAGCTGTTTTACCAAAAAATACTGCCGGGTTTGAGCCCACCCAAACCTTGTAACTGAGTGCACTTGAATGCATCATTGCTAGTGAGATCTAGTGCTTGATTTACAGCAAATGACAGTCTAGAACTTTCCATGAGAAGCAGCTGATACCCGGCAGGATACTGAGGCCTCCATGGCTGGCTAGAGGCAGGGGCAAAATCCATGCTGTTAAAACTCTCAGTCCTAAGCATTTGGCACCCTTGGGTACAGATTCCTCCTCTTCTGTCATGTAGTGGATATGCACAAGCAAGGAGGGAGACTTTCTGTTTGGCGCAGAGGAAGAGAAGGAAGACCATGATTTCTATAAGCGAGACATCAGCAGGAACAGTGAGCCTCAGAGGGGTGCACGGCCCTGTAGAATAGCAGCATGGGCTAGCAATGGCGTTACCTGGGAAGCATATTTCTACAATTGCCACCACACATGGCACCCCACTTCCTTACTCATGACATTCTTTAGCAGCCCTTTTTTCACCCATAAGTGTATTATCACTGAGTGAACCTCTGTCACCAGAATTTGGGGGCCAGCCTCGGCAGCGTAACAGTCTGCTCTGTGTTGGCGCATCAGTGCTCGTGTCCTCCCTGAGATGATCGAGGCCCACAGAATGAGACTCGGCACAAGCAGGACAATTTTTGGCAAGCGTTTTTAGTGCGGCAGGAGCACAGCATGTTCTGAACAAGGCTGGCTTCCATTAGCAAGGAGAGGACACTCGGGAGGGAGCACACCAAGTGGGTAGTGCCAGGGGTTGCCACTGCCAGTAGTGAAGGTGTGCCCTAGGGAAGATGGGCCCAGCCTCGAAACTACAGCAAGGCCCAGGCTTGCTTCCTCTTTTATTTGCCTAGCACTTGGGGTGTGGTTGGAGTGGCAGCTACTCGGCCTTCCTTCTCATCAACCACGAGCCTCCACCCTCCTGTTGACGAAAGAGTTTTTTGAATGTGTAGGGTTTGAGGTAGAACAAGCACAAAATTGGTTAAAACTAGAACACAAGTAACTGTAAATGGGCCCTAAGTGGATTAGGCAAGGTCATAATGACTCAGGATGTGGTCTTTGTCCCTCTTCATGTGACAGAGTGGGCTTCACAGGGCAAAGACCAAATAGGTGTGGGAAGATGAGAGGCTGGATGAAACCAATCTAAGGAATCTTGGAGACCTCAGACTTGGGGAACTTAGAGCACTGCCTATTTGCAGAACTTCCTGGGCTCAACTGCCAGTCTGTCATTTCCAGGTCATATCTAGGTCAGAGTCACCAGAAGGCATCTCAGACTTTATGATTGCTCAAGTTCCACTTCCGTGTGTGTCACTGAGATTAAGAAACCACTGGCACAGTGAGACAGACACATGAGCGGATGCTCGGGTGTGGTGTTACTTAAGAGAGGAGACAAAAGTCCATGAGCTGAAGGAGGCAGCTCCTGGTCTAGCTTGAAGCTGGGCAGCAGTCCTGCAAGACTTCAGAGTGAGATTAAATCTTGGGTGAGTTGTGAAGTTACGGAAAGTATAGAGTTGAATGGGGGAAAGGATACAAGATGCCCAAATGTCCCAGGCAGACAAAAATGCAGGAACATTTAAGCACCTCCTCTCCCATCCCCATGCGTGGGTATCACCCCGACGCTTGAGCCTGTTCCACTGTACTTGTGGCTTCCTGAATCCTGCGCTGGCGCCTTACCAGCATTTCTACTATCCCTAACTCCACCATTCCTCTCCTTAAGGTGTCCATTTCCTAATACTTTTTGTTTCGCTGAAATACCGCTTCTCCCCTACTGCACTCACAGCAATACATCCCAGCTGTAGTTGTGCCCCTTAAGGCAAGGCTCAGAGAACTAGGGTCTGTGAGCCACGTCTGGCTCACCACATTTTCTAAATAAAATTTTATTGGAACACAGCCATGCTGACTCACTTAAGTACTGTGTATTGTTTTCACAGCTGAGCTCGGTGGTTCTTTCTGGCAAATAGAGTCCCGAAGACTGTGTTCTTGCACTATTAGCTGTTCAACCCTTTTATGTTTCACATGACTGCCCAGTAAAGTGATAATAATTTTGGTAGGTGCTGGGATGTGTCACTTTTCCCGTGTAGTCAGAAAATACCATTTGGTAGCTGTATAATCTTGTAGCAACATGGTTGCAACAAGTTCCGCCCCTCTAGGGAAACACAGAGAGCTTTGAAAGAGGGATGGTTGCTAACAAAGCCAAATATAAGGAGAACAGTGCCGAGGCGGACTCATAGTATCCTGTGGCACAGAAAGCCACAGCGGAGGGCTCATGGTGCTCAGTGGTCTGTTGACTTCTCCCAAGAGCAGTGGCAACCCCAGAACTCTGTCCAGAGGGCCAGAGGCAGAGGCGTAACAGTGGAGAGCTAGAACAGCCTCCTCTTCCTGCCACTCCACACCCCCGAGCTCCAAGGGCTCTCTTTATTGGAACAAGGAAAGGCGCCCTGGACAGTTCACAGAGTCTCTTAAATCTGGAATCAACATATAAAAGCAACTTGTTATCTCTAAAGAAGGAAGTTTATGAATTAGAGTCGTGCCACCGAGGGACACCATGGGACTCACAAAGCAAAGCCTGGAGTGCTCTAGTTTTGAGAGGTTTTAGAACACGGAAGGCACTTTGTTAGACTTTTGGGCTGTCAAATGCCCCCAGTGGGCAACTAAACCAAGAAATATTCACTCATGAGTCCATGCTCATGCTTATTCAAGAGACATTCCTTCCTCCATGTCAAAAAACTAATAATAAAAGCACAAAAATGCACGCAGTACTTTAGTCAGCACTCATACTTTAGCATCACAGAATTCATGTTGGTGAAAACGAGTAATAATGTAAGGAGTGTGGGAAACTTTTCAGTTGTGATTCACATCTGAAAATCTATACTAATGAAAAACCCTTGAAGATGGTGGAAAGGCCGTCAGTTGCAATTCAGTCTTTCTTAACGTCGAAGAATTCATTCTCGCAAGAAAACCCATGAATGTAAAGAATGTGAGAAAGCTGACCTGGACCGTGTAATAAGACCGTGTCACAAAACAACACAAGCAACAATACCTGCTCCCCGCCTCCCACCCACCCACAAGACAAAAGTAGCAGGGCGGGATGAGAGCATTTTTCCTACTTGCTGCAAAACAAAATATGCAGCTCACATTCTCTCACCTGAATGGGAAAAACAGTAACAGTAAGACAGCTACCAGGGGGCTGGGGAGACAGCTCCGTGGCACAAGTGCCTGCCTGGCAAGTGTAAGGTCCTGAGTTTGAACCTTGGTCTTGCCAAAAAAAAAAAAAAAAAAAAAAAAAAAAAAAAAAAAAAAAAAAAAAAAAAAAAAA
>PVJA010019892.1:0-37747 GCA_004027025.1 Myocastor coypus
TTTGTTTATTCACTCATTTTTATGGCCGGCTCAGCCCACACTGAGGGCAGGGCTGGCGCAGCATGTGGTGCCGGGGATCGAACCTTGGTCCCTGAAGCTACCCAAGGTTTCCCAAGGAGGCGCTTTAGACCACTGAGCCAGCCCGCCAGGCCCCCCAACAATTTTATTTCAATCTATCAATGAAAATCAGTCATTGAAACCGAACTTATATTTCGTTTGCCTGCATAAGAGCTAGCATTTATTTGCAGTTAACATATTTAACACTACCCTATTTATGTGTCTTAACTCACTGATTTAATGCTATCAGTTAGATACTATTATTAACATTTATTGTATAGGTGAAGAACCCAAGGACAGAGAAGTTAGAAAAATTGACCAAGAATGCATCAGCAGAGGTGTGATCAGAAACCAAGCAATCTGGCTGCAAAACCCAAGTTCTTATCACTATGTCTTCCTGCCTCTCAACAATCAGAATAATTGTGTCAAACTCTCCACTTAACTTGGCATGTATAAATAACCTAAGGAACTAATCAATTGCTTTGATATCTGAAGCTCTGAAAAACCATTTATTGAAAAATAAAGACCATTATTTTGGCTGTAGATCAGGCTCCCTGCCTGGTAACCCATTATATTAGCTCTTGATCTCCTCAGAGATTAAGGTTATGAAACTCTACATGTTAGAAGAGGTCATACTTACCTAAAAAGAACACATTTCAGGATAAAATTGAATCTTACCCTAACAAAAAAAATTTTCCACAACAATATTCAATAGTATTTTTCACTATTTGGATGAGCCTATCTACATTCTGGCAGGAACATAGTATACCAAAATGAGAGTTTATCATCTAAACTTTGAAATAAAATTGTTTTCCTCCCATTTCTAAAATTTATATGCCGTATACTCAAAAGTCCCATATATGATAATGTTTGTTCATGAATAAGAGTAATCAATAAAGCGTTTAATTTCTAAAAATCAGGCTTGTTTTGTTTTCCTATTGTATGAGTCAGTATCTGGCACATGTAAAGCAAAATGAAGAAAATGAGCTTATAAATCACAGTAATCTGCCTGATAATCACTACTCATTTAGTGACGGGACAATGTACTCACTACATGAGACATTCTTATAAAAGAAACTAAGCTGCAATTAATGATCTATAGATCTCATTTGCTCTGAATTAGTAACTGCTCTGATTCTAATAAATTCTCAATACCTAAGTACTTTATTCCAATTATTTTTGTCTCATGGTCCTTGCCACAGAGAAAGGAAAAAGAAATAATTATTTCCCCTAATGTCAACTGAGTGCATTCCTTTCTCTCTATTTCTCATATGTCATCTCAGAAAAGTATTCCAACTAAAACAATGTTAGAACATATTTTTAAAGGTTAAAATAATCCTCCAAGTCCCTTAACCTGATCATATGCCTATGATATCATGATAAATGCTGTTTAAAGTATTGTTGGCTAGTGAAAAACTCTTAAAGGAATTTCTAAATTATAAGGAAAAATTTAATTGGCTTGGCTTTATTTTTGAATGTTTCTACTATGCTTTGAAATGTATATTATGATACTTCAAATAAAATGATTACTTATATGCTGCATAATTCTACATAAACAAGGCTGTGATTACTTTAAAGATTCCATGCATGGGCAGAATAGATAATGTAATATTTGATTTGCCATTTATTATCCCATAGCAAAATAAGTATTATTTCACTATTACTGGCAGGCATAAGGATTAATGAATGAAGTGTAAAAATAATATCGAAGAACTGGACTTTCAGACACAGAAAAGTGAATCTAAAAGAAACTTCAGCAAACATCTATTAAGTTAAATCCAAACAAAACTTAAATTCACTATTACAGACTTTCACCTCAGTCAAGGGCACTCTGACATAAGTGCTCAGACCAGGTAGAGTTTAAGAGTCAAATTAAAAGATTAATGTTTATAAAGGTTGGGCAGGATGAAATTCCCATTCTTAGAATAGCTCTCTTTTTCTTAAGACCGAAAAAATTTAGAACTGAAATAAGACATATGCTACTCTGTGTAAAATGTTAGGGCTAAAGTAATTGAACTAAGAACAGCATAATGACTTTTGGAACAACAAGATTCTCAAGAAACAGCCCTCAGAGCAGAGGGTTGTTCACTTTGAGAGTTGACCTGAAGCCTAAGTTCTGATGGGATCTCTACGTAGATGATGATAACCTATCCCTAATAACTATCTTGTTTTCTAATCTACCACCATATAACACAGAGTCATGGAAACTAGTGAGGGAAAGTCATTATGCAGAAAGGCAACTTAACCTCAGCCTGTTAAATGTCTGTCCTATCCAAAAAGAGAAAAGGGACACAAGTGAGTACCTGAACTGTGTTAGGCAGGAAACCTCCATACACTAACACACATGCTACACCAGAACAGATGAGATCTTACCTCAAGCGTGATGAATATACAATGAAAAACTCTGTTTCTAGGATGAGTGACATTATATCTTCTTTGTCAGATCCTGAAAGGTAATAGATTACTTCAGGTATTTTCATAACCACAACCTACCAACTGCATTAGGAATTTTTCTGGCAAGCAAATCAAGAACATATTTTTCATAGTTTTGATGAGATGTGCATTTATATACTAGTATAAGTAAATTAGAGCCTTTTGGCTACTTGCATTCCCAGCAAAAAAGTGACTTTTTCCTGCTTTCTCAAGTAAAACATTGATGCAAAGGGCTTAACCTAATATTTATGATAAAGTACCATAATTCTGAGTATCTGCTTATGTGATGGCCCATAAATACAGGATAGATTTCCACCTCTTTTGGCATCTGTTTTCACCATAATATGGAATATAACTGGTAGCCTATTATTTGGGTCATTTTTTTCTGTCTTTGCCATTCATTCATTTTCTGGTTTAGGATTTTAATTTATCATCTAAAGACAAATGTACATGGAAACTTGAAAAGTGCAGTAGATGTAGCAAAGTGGAAAGAAACTGAAGCTAAGGAATAAACAATGAGGATGAGGGAAAAGAGAAAAGGTAGGGGGAAATTATACAAGTATATACACAGGATAGCTGAAATGACTGCAGTACTAATTTCTATCAGTTTTTTGAAAATAGCAGTTAATGCTTAAAATTTTTACTTTGACTAACTCTATATGCTATATCTGTAATCTGAGCAACTACATTGAAGACAGCAACGTGCTATGTAACAAAAACAGTTGAATATCTTTCACCTTGTTCTTTTAAATGTGTACCTTCTCTGTCTTAGTTACTCTTCTCTCATTGCTGAGGCTAATACTCAACACTTAAAATAAAGGAAGGAAACGTCTATTTAGCTCTCAGTTACTAGAGATTTCATATTTTAAAGCAGCCTGAATTATATAGCAAGTCATTGGAGCCTTAGTTGCTCAGCGGAATGGGTCAGTGCCTCTATCCTCTCAAAACATCTCCACTCTGACAGAGGAAGCCTCAATTTCAGACACTACTGCCCCATGCTACAGGGTCTAGAGGAGAGACTGGGGTGGCAACATGTCCAGGATGACCCACTGCACACCTCTAAGGTAAACCAGAGGCCTGACAGGGAGTGAGCAGAGTGCATGTTGCCAGTTTACAGGTTTATGCCTCTCTGCCTCCCCTTGAGACCCACCCTGATCCTCTGGTCCCACCCCTCAAGCCACTGTCTGCTCCATGAGCTGTGTCTGCCCCATGACTTATGTGAGGCTTTGGGGGAACAACTAGCCAGAAGCCATAATGTTTCACCCCCTGGACCCTGAAAGTCTCATGTACATACCTTTGTCCAAAAGGTATTTTAATCCATCTCTAAGAGTTGCCAAAGTCCCAACAGTTTCAGCATTGCTGAAAAGTCCAAATCCTAAGTCTCTCCAAGATCCAAGGCAAACTCTCAACTGTGAAGCCCTGTAGGAGTAAAAAGTTAAGTCCATCCAATATTCAAAGGCACAGAGATAAACATTACTATTTCAAAAGGTATACACACAGGCTGGCCAAAAATCTTAGCAGTTTGAAGTGTCTTCAAGCAGATGCAGGGGCCAGGAGTTCAATCCCTGGGCCTTCGGTGCCAGCTCTGCCCCTGGGGCACACTGAAACTGCAATTTAGACTGGGTGTGGTGGTGCATGCCTGTATTCCCAGCTCGTGGGAGACTGTAAACAGGCAGGTCACTATGTGTCTGATCGAGTAGTGAAACCCTGAACACCCTGTAGACCATTCCCCACCAGAAATAAAGGTATACAAAGGAGGATATGAGCCAGGGGAGCTAAAACAAGTTCAAAATCCAGCTGGGCAAACATTAAGTCCTATAGTTCTATGTGGAACATACAAAGCAATCTGTGGTGAAGCAATGTGTGGTAAAGTGTGAGCTCCATGTGGCTCCACTCTTGCAGCACTTTTGGTGGTTGTTGCTCCCATGGCTTCTCTCTTTGGTCAGTTTTGCTCCCTCTTTATGGTTTCCCTTAGATAATTCATGTTCCTGGCTTTTCCAAATTGTGGGGTTTCCACAGAATTGGCCTCTCACTCATAGCTTTACATATTGCCCTCTCAGAAACACACTGATTGGCTTCCCGGGCCATCTACTGAAATGTAGGTGGAAGCCTTCTTAACCTCAGAATTCCTGCATTCTGCATGTGTCTAAAACCAACACCACATGGATGATGCCAAGGTCTGCTGCCAGTTGGAGCAGTACCCAGGCTTTCCTCTCACTTAGCTGTAAGGATCGAGTGTCTGGATTGCTCAGCACTCTGATCCTGATTCCAAGGGATAAATTCTCCATGCTGTCTCCTTTCTGATACTTGGTATGGACACTGTCTCCATTCTGAAACCTGGTGTGACTGCTGCCTCCATGCTGGAACTTGGGCCTCTTCAGATTTCTCCTCAAAGCCAAGACTCTAACTCTTATGATCTTGAGGCTGCAAAGGGTAAGACCTACTACCTTGAGTGATGCTCTCAGGACATCTTTTCTATCCTGTTCCTCCTGGACAATAGAGTTCTCAGCTGTATCATTGCATTCCACAGCTTTATTAGAGTTTCCTTTCTGGCCAAACTTACAACATTTTAAATCTTTCTGCTAGGCTCTTTGCTCTTCATTCTCAACATAACTCTGGCTAAGAGCCCCCAACAATAACCATGACACTGACCCAATATTTGACTGCTTTGAGATTTCCTTTGAAAGATTAATCAGTTCTTCTAGGTTAATCTCAATCTTAGGCAAAGTCTCTAGACATTGGCAAAATTCAGACAAACTCTTTGCTAAGCCCAAATAAAAATTATCTGGATTCCAACAACCAATTCAGTTCTCTTTTCCAGCAGAAACCTCCACAGCCTGGTCTGTACATGTAGGATTTCTATCAGTCTTCTGGTCTGAGCTCTGACCAGAATCACCCCTACAGAACAGCTTAAGCTGTTCCAGTGCTTCTCTTGTAGGCAACATATAGGAAGGCATATTTCTTATGCCTTCCTATAAGCCATTCACAAAAGCTCATAATGCACATGGTCAGGTTTAACCACAGCAATGACCCCACTCCTGGTAACAAATTGTGCCTTATATTCTCTTCTTTCATTGCTGGTACAAAAATCAGACGCTTAAAATGAAGGAAGGAAAGGATTATTGAGCTCATAGTTACTGGAGGTTTCATAGTTCAAAGCAGCCTGAATTAGGCAACAAGACCTTAGAGCCTTATTTGCTCAGGAGAGAGGGTCCATACCTCTGTCTTCTCAGAATAGCTCCTCTCTGCCCGAGGCAGCCTCAATTTCAGACACTACCATCCCACCCTACAGAGTCTGGAGGAGAGGCTGGGGTACCACCGTGTCCAGCATGACCCACTGAAAACCTTTAAGAGAGACTATGAGCCTGGGGTGTGGAAGGAATGCATGCTGCCAGTTTAAAAGATTATACCTCTTTTGCCCTGCTCCTTGACCTCCACCCTGGTCCTCTGGCTGCACTCCTCAAGCAACTCACTGCTCCACAATCCATGTTAGCCCCATGACTTACATGAGGCTTTGGGGGGGGGGGGACAACTAGATACAAACCATAACAGATTCTAATTTCTTATATATTACTATTGTACACTTTTTAAAATAAATTCAATGTCATAGCAGAGGAGCAGAGGCTCCCTTATGTCCTGATTCCTCAGTGACCTTAAAGAGTTAGGTCCAAAAAAAGACTTTTATAGTCATCTTCATAATGTTGGTTCTACCTATCCATGAGCAGGGGATATTTTTCCATTTTCTAAAATCCTCTAGAACCTCTTTTTTCAGAGTTTGTAGTTTTCATTGAATAGATCTTTTACTTCTTTATGTAGGTAATTCCTAAACATTTCCTTTTCCGCTGTAATCATTAGCTACAGCCATTAGACAAGAGAAAGAAATAAAAGGAATAAGAATAAGCAAACAAGAAGTTAAGCTGTCATTATTTGCAGATGACATGATAGTGCACTTGGAAGACACAAAAGCTCCACTAACAACCTACTAGAATTAATATAAAAATTCAGCAGCATACCAGAATACAAAGTCAACACACAAAAGTCAATAGCATGCCTCTACACAGATAACAAACACAATGAGAGGGGCATTAGAGAAACAATACCTTTTACAATAGTACTGCGGAAAAGGAAATGTTTAGGAATTATGAAGATGACTATACTTTCTAAATTGTTATACAGATTTAAGCAATCCCTCAAAATACCATCAGCATACTTCACAGACCTGGAGAAATCATTCCTAAAATTTATTTGAAAATAAAAAAAAGACCTAGAATAGCAAAGACAATCCTGGGCAGCAAAGATAAGGCAGGAGGCATTATACTTCCTGACCTAAAATTGTACTACAAAACCATAGTGATAAAATCAGCACGGTATTGGAAAAAAACAGACCTGAGGATCAGTGGAATAGATTAGAAGATGCAGAAGCAAAAACAAACACACTCAGCCGCCTTATCTTCAATAAAGGGGTCAAGCATGTTTATTGGAAGAAAGATAGCCTTTTTAACAAACCATGGTGGGAAAACTGGCTCTCTACATGTAGAAAACTTAAGCGATATCCATATCTTTCACCAGGCACTAAACCAAGTTCAAAATGGATTGAGATCTAAATATTACAACAGAAACACTAAATGTCCTGGGAGAAAATGCAGAAGGACATCTTGAAGACATCGGGGTAAGCAAACACTTCATGGATGTATGAGTTACTTTTTGCTCATTGCTGGGACAAATACCCAACACTCAAAATAAAGGAAGGAAAGGTTTATTTAGCTCACAGTTTGTGGAGATTTCAGTCCATATTCAGCTGGCTCAAGGCTGAGTGGAACACAGCAGAGAGCATCCAGTTCATGGCAGCAGAACAGCAACAAAATGGCGGCAGAGGTAGCCAACCAAACACAGCAGCAGAGCAACAGCAACAGCCCGAGTGTCTCTCTGTCTCTCTTTATATTACATTCAGGCTCTCCGCCTTAGCCCCCACCTTAGGCTACACCCATAATGCCAGAAGAACTCTGACCCATAATCCCATCAGTACTAAAACCCATAATCCCAGGGATCATGGATCACGTCTCAAACTCTAGAAGTCTCCGCCCAATGACTACATGAGGCTTTGGGGGAACAACTAGACATAAATCATAACAATGGACAAAAATCAAACTGCACATGTAAGACTTGAAAGAATCATAACTAGGACCTCCTCTTGCTGAGTAGTTTTTGCATGGCAAAAGAAATTACCAACAGAGTAAAAAGACAGCCCACAAATTTCAAAAATTTTAAATAATAAGCATTCAGACAAAGGTTTTCTATCTAGAATTTATAAAGATCTAAAAACAGAACTTTTCACTAAGAGGCTTAGGCATTTTATGTATCCTTCAACTGTCTTCCAGAGTGACTTTAAATTCCATTCCCCTTGGTAAGTACTGATGGTAGGCACTTTCCCACATGCCTCCTGATCATTTGTATCTTCTTTTGTGAAATGGTCTGCAGAAATATTTTGCTTATTTTTAAGCTGTGTTTTTGTCTTATTGAATTGTAGAGTGTTATCTTCTCATGTAACAATAAAAAAACTTTATATGTTGTTAAGAAAAAAAATAAATTAAAAAAAATTAGAATCCCAAAATTCAAACACCCAATCCAGAAATGGGCATCTGAGATGAATACATTTCTCAGAGGAAGAAATTCAGTAAGCCTATAAATACAAGAAGGTATGCTTCACATCACTAGCCTTTCCTGAAATACAAATTAAAACAACACTTAGATACCACCACTCCAGAAAGAATGGCCATCATAAAGAAATCAAACAACAACAAATGCTTGACAGGCTGTGGGGAAAAAGGAACCCTTCTCTACTACTGGTGAGAATATAGATGCATGAAACCATTATAGAAAGCAGTGTGGAGTGTCCTTAACAAAGAAGAACTGGAAATCCTATTCAATTCAGCTATACACCTATTGGGAATTTTCCCAGAAGAACTGAAAACATCATATCATAGTGACATCTGTGCACCTATGTTATAGCAACACAATTTATAAGAGCCAATCTTGGAAACAACCAAAATGTCCATCATTGGAAGAAGGGTTGAAAAGAGGTGGTATTTTTTATACAATGGAATATTACTCAGCTATAAATAATGACAAACTAGAAGACTTCATATATTAGTGGATATATCTTGAAGATACACTCATAAGTGAAATACACCAGACCTCCATGTGTAAATATCATATAATCTCCCTAGAGTAAGAACACAAAAGTAGAAATAAAGGGGGAAAGGCATAACATAGCTGAATGAAAATCAAGAACTTAAGGCTTAAACAATGAACATACAGCCAGCAGAAAAGTTAGGAAACTTCACAGGGGAATAATCATACACTTATTTTCACAGAATGAAATAAACAATGGTCCTAAGAATGTCCAACAGGTTTTTTACACTCAGAGTAACAACATGTAAGACTAAAATCATGCTCAGAATGCTAGTCATTCTGGAATTCTAGATGTGTACTGCTTCTAATGTAATCAGAATTTCTAATTTCAATTATTGCTATACTCTCTCTCAAATAAATGTTTATTTTCAAAGAAAACAAAAAACAGAAATTGAAGAGAAAATGAGACAAGGAAAATGCCACAGAATCGACCAGCTACAATTTTGTATATGCTCAGATTTCTAAATTCCTGTGTAAAAAAAAATGTAACAATTTTTAATCACATTCTATAGGGATTTATTAGAACATTAACAATTCATGGAAAATTCCAGTTCCATGCTGTGTTAGGCATTTAATATTTTGAAATGCAGTTATGATAAGCTCAAGTACCTATGTTACAGAGTAATAGTATCACTAAGCTTCTCTTCTGGAAAGTTAACCTAAGTTTGCAGAACAGAAATTAGAGAAAAAGAAGGACTACAAGGATTTTCAATATTTTGGTACTAGTCCTTCAAGGTCAGTGAAGACTCAGGACATAAGAGAACCTGTGCTATAACATCCTATAACTCAGTGGTGTCCTAAATTTTCTGTTCAATTTCCTGTTTTCAGGAGATTATCGGGCCACAGAGGAAAGGGATTGATGATTTATAGCAGTGGTCCTCAACTTTTCTAATGCCGTGACCCCACAATACAGTTCCTCATGTTGCAGTGAACCCAAACCAAAAAATAATTTTGATGGCTACTTCAAAACTGTAATTCCAAATAAATAACACTTTCTTATGGCTTTAGGAGACCCCTGTGTTTTGGTTGTTTAACCCCCGCCAGGGTCGCGACCCACAGGTTGAGAACCGCTGATTTATAGTGTGCTTAAGGAGAGTTACCTAGAGAGAAAATATTCTCTCAGGCTTTTACAGAGAGCAAATGCGTCAAGTACTGCCCGTGACTCCTCCAGACTGCTGACACTGACAAAAGTCCTACAAAACACTGTGCATGGTTTCCAGGTAAATACTGAGGGGATCTGACTGAACTTGTGATGTACAAAAGTTACATTTTTCATTCTACCAGTCTTACTTTAACTTGCACTTAACAACCCAGCTGAAAAGTTTAACCACAAGGCACAAAACGTAATGCTAGATTAGTATGCTGAGCTGTAAAAGACTTAAATCAACAGCTTCCAACTTTGCTGCTTCTGCCAATAACCCACTGTGATTATGGAATACTGGATTATGTATACAATTACTTTCTCTTAGTTCAATGAGAAGAAATTTTTGTACCAGTAGTGATTAGAAAAATTATCATATCTACATCCTGTGATCTGAATAACTCCTATAAGGGCAACAAGATGCATTGTGTCAATTGTTGGGAATGTACTATTAACATGTTTTGAAACTGTTGCATTGTTATTTCTTATTAAATGTAATTTTAAAAAATTAAATTAATATCTTTGTCTTAAAACACAATAACAGATTCAAGTGATACAAACAGCTTCCTATTAAAAGGCAGAAGTTTACATTTGCGTGCTTGGCACATATAATATGATCTTTGTTTTTCTTAATATGCTAATTTTTCAAGCCTTTACTCATACCTCATTACTTTGAGAGCACCATGTGCAGCACTCAGGTCATCTGTCTATTTGTTATATCAAATGTGGTATAACGGAAAGCTGAAAGAAGCTATTCACAAGCATAAAGTGATCCAAACAAAATAAGAAAAACAATCCCAGTACTTTCATTGACTGAAAACTATTTGACAGAGAATTCCACACTGGAAGGATTTAATTTTTAGAAATACCAACAGTGCTGTTCTTTCTCATCCTTTCACACTCTTATCTTTTGTATCTCCTCAAAAGTTGCACACATATTGTAGAATTTATTTTCTATGTAGAGTTTTGTGGAAATTCAAATAGCTACATTTCCAGATTCCCAAAATTTAACTAGTATAAGCAAAAAAAAATCAAGTTCTTCATATTTTGCTTTTTCTGGAGAAGAAAACACAGAGTTGTCTCCGTCTTATAGAACTATAAAAATTTCTTACCAAAATTTTCCTTTACAGCTGCTACAATGCCAGAAAATTTCTTGTATATTTCCTTTTGTCTTATTGGATTGTCTGAAAATATTATGGAATTTCCTAAATATGTTTTTAAATTTGGAAAATACTTCATTTGACCACTTTCAAGGTCTCTTTCAAAAACCACCATTTTGATGTTGCAAAACAACTTTTCCTTTTTTTCCCTATACCTTACAGGATTTCTCTTTCCAGTACACTGAAATGCGTTTGAATATAATGTTGTTAAGCCAGGCTGTATCATAAGCTGTGGATATTCTTGCCATATTTCACTCACGAACAGTCTAATTACACCCAAATCAGCTACAAATCTCTTCAGGACTCGTCCTCTCCTCAGTAACCAGACAATATTGTACATAAGTAAAGTATTATGCTCTCTGAAACTCATCAAAAAATGTGTAAAGCTGTCAAAAATTAAAAGCACAA
This sequence comes from Myocastor coypus, assembly GCA_004027025.1. Taxonomy (NCBI): domain Eukaryota; kingdom Metazoa; phylum Chordata; class Mammalia; order Rodentia; family Myocastoridae; genus Myocastor; species Myocastor coypus. Next base: position 11,392 of record PVJA010019892.1, read on the forward strand.
ACTATGATGTAATTCACCATTTTGTAATAATGTGGAGTATACCATCTAATACATTGCTGCATATCCTGGAATAAAGAATTTCTGGATGCCTAATACAATGAAGTTGAGTGACTGGATTTTTTTTTGTCTTATTTTGTTTTGCTTTTATTGCTTTATTTTGTTTTGTTTAACAAAGAATGGGCTGAAGTAAGATGTTGCCCCCATCATGCAAGGTGCTGCATCACTAGTAATTGCAACCACTTTTTCTGGTGTTATATTTTGTGCCAAAAAGCCTCTGTCACAGCAGCGTAGTCATCTATCCCTGTGTTCTTCTAGGAAAAGTGACCAGCTTCCCCAGCTCTTCTCTCATGATGTCATCTACAGAATAATGCAAAATTACTGCAAGCCTTGCATGATTATTTATATCTGTGTTTTCATTCAAGCACATGGAGAAATGGACTGCCTTTTGTAAGTCAGTGGTGAGCTGCTGACTAACATCACTTTCCATGTGCAAGACTATATTTTAATAACATTTCTGCTAAGCAGCACTTCAGAGGTCCATTGTATAACTTTATTCTTATTTAAAAAATCATGAAAAAGGTAAATGTTCCCTAACTACATGGCCATTTTGATAAAATCCTTACAAGAGAGAGGCTTACTATGTTCGTGTATACACAGTGAAATTTCAAAGCTGTCAGCTGTCAAATGACTTGTTTTAGGAAGATAGTTGAAATTCTATGATATAAGGAATGATGTTTCCTAAAGTTTCCTTAAGGAAATCACTTTCAGTTTCATAATTGAGGCAACACCTTTGTGGTTGGTGTCAAAGTGCCTTCTCACACTTGTCCAGCACACACCTTCACTGCACAAAATATAGAATGCTTTCCCACTGCATTCAATCACACCAAATGGCTCTGAGCAGGCCTCTTGCAGTGATCCTCCACTACCTACTTTAAGTTTTAATTTTTACTATAATTATTTTGTGGCATTCAAGACATTGAATCTATAAAAAAGACAAGCTTTTAAAAAATGAATCACCAAATACAAACCTATCCATATACCAAAAAAAGCTAACACTATTAGTTACCACTAAAGAATTGTCTATTTCCTAAATCAACAATCTACAGCAGTGATTCTCACTTCTTGTATTTTTTCTTGAATTTGGTGACTGCAAACGCAAGTGGGGAAATAGTCCACTGACCATTTGGCATGCTATGAAAATGGCATCTGACTACATTTCCTACCTTGTTTAGACTCTTGTTAAAATCACAGCCAATCCAAGCATATATGTATATTCTTGCTCTTGTTTTTATATGTTCTTCACAAACAACTAAAAATGATGCAGCAAATTCAAATATGCCAGGACAATAGCAAAATATGAAAAACATTTCAGTCTCTTAAGTAGAACATCTCTCTGCTAAATCCTAGATTTTAAATTTCAATTTTTCATAAGAAAACTCAAAGTGAAAATCTTATGTTAGCTGGGCTATAGTACAGAGGTAGAGCATTCATGTAACATATAGGAGACTGTGAGTTCAATTTCCAGTGCCACACGAAAAAACTTATTTTAATAAAACTGAATACATTAAAATTGACAGCCAATTCAAGTACACTGATCCACCAAGCGAAAGCTCAGACAAGTCACAGCTAATGAGTCAGTCATTTATTTATTTATAGATTTTATAAAGTTAACTGTCATACATAAAGATTAAAAACCAGACTACTAGAACACAAAATATGTAGGGCAATTGTACCAAGTCAAGGAAACTTTTTTTATTTTTTATGGCATGCCTTGTTTACTACTATAATTACTACTGTAATTTTTGCTGATTTTACTATGCAGTACAATACTTTTACGATTTGTTATTGTTTGTAGTCCTTTTTTGTTCTAAATACCATAGTATACATACTATATATAATTCTTATTTAACAATCAATTCATCTAACTAACCACAGGAATTAAAGTCAGTCATTAAATGATGATTGTCTGCATCAAGAAGATATTTCTAGTTTCAGTTTCAATATGTAAATGCTTAGAAGTTTGACCTTTCTTGGACTCATCAGAAAACCGAGGTCACAGGGCAACAGCCTTACTTGAAATATGGAGACAGGCACATTCATAGAGATGTGGCTAAGAGCTGTTTACCTGGAGAAGATGCTGGAATCGTAATTTAGTAGGAACACCTAATGGTAGTTCTGAAACGTTGTTAGAAACTGACCATGGACCTGGGACATAAGACAATGGGGTAACCACCACACTCTCCTGGGCTTTATCTGAAGGAAGGCCATCAGATTTTTACAGAGAAAACTCGTAAGTCCATTTATGGCTCTGGCAGAGGAAAGAAAAACTCACTACTTCGCAATGTGCCCAGAGCCTTCTCTATAATCAAGAACCTACTCTCCAAGACATATCGAGAGGTTTATCACAGCTGGAAAAAGGGCATCTTGTCCACCCCTTTTAGAATTACTGTCTCTCCTAATGGAGTTCTTGTTAAGTTATACCGCGGTAGAAAAAGCTTGAGAATTTCACAGTACACATACATAAACCAGGTCCACTAAATGGCTGAACTTTAATCATACTCTTGCATAACAAAATCCTCATCAGTATGTGAAAGGATAAATCAATTTTGGTACATCCATAAAATCTGATACGCCTACAAAATAACAAGAACAAAGTAATGATGTATATAACAACATGAATAACTCCCAAAAATTTCATGATGAGCAGAAGTTTAGTCACAAAGAGTACATACCTGATGATAGCATTTATGTGAAATTTTTAAAAGGCGAATCTATGTACCATAACAACAGAGGTCCGTGGTTGTGAGCAGGGGCAGAAAGACTTGACTCAGTATATTAAAAATTATTTAAGGTCATGAAAATGTTCTATATCTTTGCTGTAAGGATAGATATATAGGAGTGTATTCATTAATCAAAACTCATCAAAAATTGTCACTTAAAATAGTTATAACTGGATGCCAATTTTTTGGTGGTGCTAAGCATCGATATAATTTTTTTAACTTTAAAATTATTTAACCTACTGACTAAGAATATTTCAGTTGTGTGCCTTCTGCAGCAAACCATGCACTCCACTAGTGCTCAACTTTGCTAACCCAACTGATTAAAACTTTCAAACCTGTCAGCATTTAATCAACTGATTAAAACAAGCAAACCTGTCAGCATTTACCATCCTTTAAATTATTTTGATCATCCTATTACACCAAAAACTTTCAATTGCCTGTCTCATCGTGCCCTGGGGGTGGGGCCAGCACAGCAGGCAGTGCATTGAGCCCCAGTTCCTGTGCTTGTCTAAGCAGGCATTCTAGTCTGCTGAGCTATCTGGCCATTCCATTCTCAGTAATATTATTTTACAATTTACTACAACTTAATCTTTTTTCTTTTCTATGGCCACCTCAGCCTGCCCTGGGTATTGGGCTGGCACAGAAGACGGTGCCAGGGATAGAACCATGGTCCCTGAGGTTGCCTAAGCTTTCCTAAGCAGGTGCTTTAGACCACTTAATTGTAATTTACATGTCAAAAGGTAAAAAGACAGCTAAGATACTGCTTTTGTTTTACTAGTACATGTTATTGGGACTAGTGGATTTCGTTTTGCCATATTCCTACATGCACATAACATACTTCACTTACTTTGCCCCATTGTGCCTTCCCCTCTCCCAATCCCATTCCTCTTCTATATTAGTTTCCCTCCTACTTTCATATCCTGCAAATATGAAATTCCTAAATATGTACATATAGTGCTTTATCTCAAGATAAACTTCACAGTTCTTGTGAAATGCCCTAGTCCTCATCTCCTAAGCCACTACAGAAATATGTTGCCTAGATGACTGTATGTCCTGTGTTGGGCCAGAAGCACCCAATGAGTGTCTGCTACTTGATTTTGTAACTGATGCTTCTTAAAGTGGCTTCAAACAAAATCATAGTCATTCCATATCATAAACCTAATCACACATATGTGGTCTTGAGTTGATCTCAGGTTGCTATCAGTTAAATAGTTATTACTTTATACAGCTCTTCCAGTCAGGCTTAGTATAGAACTGTGTAGCATCTTTAGAGAACACAATATACATCTAGAGCCTATGAAAAGAAGTTAAAAGTAACCCTTTATTCAATCTGCCAAGGGATTATGGAACCTTGTAATTATCTGGCTTTAGATAGAAGAGATACATTGCAATTGGGTACACATAAGGGCACAGGTTTTTGCCTCAGATGACAGATGGCAGGGAAAAAGCTTGACAGTGCAAGCTTTCTACCAGACCTTTTTAATTTATTTTCCTCAAACGCATCACATTTTAGTCCTGGCTCTCTGACCCAGTATGTTAGCTTTTTTATGAACTTATGATTAACAAGCACAATGGTTCCAGGAGCTAAATTTTATTCCATTTAAAACTAAATTTTACTCATAAAAGTTATAACCCCTAAACACTGGGGTGAAACAGACCAAATGAGGAATGAAAGTATTTTAAAAGGACAAATGAGAACAGAAAATGTAGTCTTGAACTATAATTACCAGAGCATCTGGAATTCTATGAGCCAAATCTAGTCAGTTACAACCATGGGCAATTCAATCGGAAAAGGAGGGTTCAAGAACTAGCCATATCACCTACTGCCAAACAGTTAGGTTCTCCAAATTAGGATGGTGTTCCCAACTCTCTTCCAGTTCATGTTGTAATTCAAAGCCTTGGATAAAATGCTAACAGTGCATGAAAATACTACTTTTATATCCCTTTCATTCACGTAGCACAAGACAAAATATTATAATGCAGGTACATAATTGTATGGGTAGAATCTGGACTTCCACACATACAACAAGTGTATGAGGGTGGCTTATGCATCACCCTGAAAAAAGAAATTGAAACATGAGAGAGGGGAGGTTATGGTACCAAACCTATGGTCATTTTGAACATATTCTTTATTCACAATGCACCGTCTTGTTAAGAACAGAAAATTGTGGAAAGAATTTGCTAAATTTGAGCTACATATGAAGATTTTTAAAACTCCTATGAATATTATTGAGGGGCAACTCAAGGGATACAATTTGGTATTGTCAAAAGTGAACAAGAATTTGTAGCAACAATGCCATATTTATTTCAGAGTCAAATTTGTTCTACTTTTCCTTGTAGTGCTGGTGATTTAGCCCAGGGCATAAGTAGTAGGCAATCAATATACCCATCAGCAACATCCCTAGCCCTTTTCAAATTTTCTTTTTTTTTAGCATTTGTTAAAATTTGTTGTGTTTAATACTGTGCCTTATAATTCTTACTGTATAGTTCACTTTTTTACACAGCATTCTCTTTTTAGACAAATTAGAATAAGATACATAGGAGTTTATAAGGTTTTGATGTGTCATTATCCCTAAGCCCAAGTGTTTTTTCTGCCAAGAAAGAGCAAAAGGAATAGACCGCTAAAATATTTCTTCAAAGCATAATGCAGTGTATGAAGAAAAAATATTGGGGTATAATTCAAGTGAAATTGCCAGGTTCTGCCAGTAATGTCCAAGTAAGTAACCTGGGAGTGAGTTCTCTGTGACACCCCCAGTCTTCAGGATTCCAGAGGCAAGGACAGGACGTACCTTGGTTACTTTTTACCTCTTCGCCTCTGTTTGTCCTTGTCTTTCCCTTTAGAGTCCTTACTGTCATCTTTCTCCTTCTTTGGCATTTTGAAGCCTCCAATTTCCTTCCGTATCATGGTGCCCCGCCACCAGGCCTGCAGCTTTATGGCACTCTTGAGTTCCAATATATCCTGTTCCATCTTCTTCTTGGCCTTCTCCTTTTCTATTCCATCTTCAATGATGACCTGCTCATACTCCTGTATCGTCTTGGCCAGGTCCTGAAGGTGAGCTAAGTCACTGCCTTGGCATCCTTGAGAACATTCAGTTCATTCTGCTTCATCTCTGTGTCCTTGTTGAATTTCTCCATCCAGAACTCCAGCTTCTCCTCAAGTCTCCACTGCTCTTTCTTCAGAAACATTTCAATCTCCACATGGACCCAGTTCTCTTCCTCCATCTTCATCCTCAGGTTCTCAATCTCCTCCAGCAAGACCTCCTCAGTCCGGTTGCATTTTTTTCTGGGTCTGGGCAATCTGCAGCTCAGTGTTGCTTTTCATGTAGTGATTCTACAGGTTGGTTTTGGCCTTCATTTCTTGTAGCTGGTCCTTAAGATGGGCAATATATTCATTTCGGCTCTTCTCTTCTGCTTGCTGTTCTTTCTTGACACTAATGAGTTATTTTTGAAAAGAGCTTATCATTTTTCATCCCTTTTCTTCCCTGACAATGGCGTCATAGAAGTGTATCTTGTTTTCCTTTTCTTTGCGTAGGGCTTGCAAGAGGTTCATGAAAGTTCCCAACTCTTGTAGCTCCTGCATGGTGCTCACAATGACATTGCTGAGAAACTGCATATATAATTATTGGGGAGCCAACAGGCCCTAGGTCCCGCCATGAAGATGGCTTTCCAGAACCAAGAGCTCAAATTTTCAAATTCATTTCTCAACAGTTAAAAAAATAAGTCTTTACACATGTCATTTGATACATTAATATACTTGAATTCTCTCTCAATAATAAAATAACACCATAACAAAGATAAAACAGAACTATATTTCTTGGATGCACAAACAAACATTGATGTACATTTCTTTATAGAAGGGCTTGATCCGCCACATGTGTAAATTTCAGTATGGGATCACAAAAAATATGGAATCACAAAATAATGTGATGCCTCCAAAAGAATGTAAATCTCTATCAAATTTTGCAATGTTTAAAAGTTAACTAATTTTCTTTCATCTTCTGCAGGGAAAATAGGTATACTACATGTTCCATATAAGACAAATTTCATATTCTCTTGCATTGGCCTATTTTGATATAAATTATATTTTCTTAGAATTCAAGCACTTGTCCTAAGAAATACTTAATCTAGAGCTTTATCACTTTCATTTAATTAAAATAAACATATGTTGGAGTATATATGCTAATAGGTTTTAACAGCAGGTTGGGGTAAAAGTAGAGATCTCAGATATATGTATGTCTTTGCATCCATAATTGAACCTAAAGTATCAATTAATGGACAATTATCTCCCACTTAAACCTGCAATTTGTCAATAGGTTAATTTATATCCAAATCAAAGACAAGGTAAGGCAAGAAACTAAACACACATCTGAACAATTATTGCATACTAACTATTTAACAGGCATGATGATGCAAAGATAAGTAAGATTTCAGGGCTGGGGAGATAACTCAGTAGAATAAGTGCTTGTCTGACAAGCTCAGGCTCCTGAGTTCAATCCTCAATACCACAAAAAAAGATAAATAAGATTTCTTTCCTCATAATTCTCAAAAGACCTAAAAGAAGTAGGGATAAGAAAAAAATATATATATATATATTGGAGAAATCATCAATGTCACCATTGTCATTTACTGAGTTCTCTCTATGTTCTGGGAATTCATTTAAGAAATTTAAATACTGACATTCCTCATTCAACAACCAAATTCTATTTCTGCAACTACATCATTGAATGAGTCAGTCACTAAATGAGGAATTACATATAGTATGTATATTATGATATTCAGAACAAAGAAATAATCGAAGGAAACTCCAACTTGATGACTTCGTTTTCATTTGTATAACTCTAACATGAAATATTGTAATGTAGAATGTCTTAGTTACTTTTTACTCGTTGGTGGGACAAATACCCGACACCCAAAATGAAGAAAAGAAAGGTTTATTTAGCTCACAGTTACTGGAGGCTTCTGTCCATATTCGCCTGGCCTAAGGCTGAGTGAAGCAGAGCAGAGAGCATCCAGTTCATGGCGGCAGAACAGCAACAAAATGGTGATAGAGGCAGCCAACCAAACAGGGCAGCAGAGCAGCAGAGCAACAACATGAGTCTATCTCTCTGTCTTTCTTTATATTACACCAGGCTCTCTGCCTTAGGCTACCCACCTCAGGCCACACCTATAATTCCCAGCAATATTCAGACCCATAATCTCATCAGTACTAAGACAGATAATCCCAAGGACTCATGAGTCAAGTCTCAATCTATAGAAGTTCCCACCCCATAATTGCATGAGGCTTTGGGGGGACAACTAGACATAAACCATAACATATAATAAAACATAAAATTATAGTACTATATGTTATAATTCAATCAAGAAAAAACGCAGCATTATATAAACAAGGTATGCTGTAGCAAAAAAGATATAGGGGTGGTATAAACAAGATGTATAGAACTGTACCACAAAAAGGCAAGTTGTATCTCTGAGCAGCAAACTGTAAGTCCAAACACAATACCCTGATCATAAGTCATTAAGCAAGTAGGTCATTAAATGAGGAACATGTGTGTGACTTTAAATTATGCATTTACGGGCTGGGTGTGGTGGTACATGTCTGTAATCATAGCATTGAAAATATGAGGCCAACCGGGGCTACAAAAGTAATTCAAGGCCATACTGAACTACATAGTAAGCCCCATTCTCAAAAATTCAAAAAATAAAAATACATGCTCACAACAGTCCTCAAAGGGAGGTTAATATTTATAAAAGCAAATGGAATTAGGGTTCAGAAAAAACATGTAATGTGTTGACCAAACTGGAGACTACATAAGTGGTAGAATCTGGCTTCAAACACTAACAATCTGGGCCCAGGAGTCCCAAATCAAAATCATTGCACAATAACACCTCTTACAAAGTGTAAGAGAGGACCATTAATTCTGTTACAAAATTTAGTATATAAACTCAAAGAAAAGCTTCTAAATTAAGAGACATTTGTTCTGATTAACCTAAGAACAAAATAAAAGCTCAGTCTAGAGTCATATTTTAGATTTAACCAACTTATAAAAATCAACACAAGAGACCCAAGGCCCTCTCATTGTGGGTACTGGAATCTGAGTAAAAAGCAGCACAGAAAGACACAGGTGACACTCGGGAGGCTGAGGCAGGAGGATTGGTGCGAGTTTGAGACCAGCCTGGGCTACAAAAGTGAGCTCAGGACCAGCCTCAACTGCATAGTGAGACCCTGTCTCAAAAAGACAAAAATAAATAAATAAACAGAAAGACACAGGTGAACTGTGCAGGAAGACAGAGACCAGAAAGAATATCAGCCACACAGAGGTTCCCTAGCCAGGAGAGATAGGATGAACAGGTGAGATTTAGTGGCTTTTCTTTGTTTTTGTTTTTTCTTTTCTAAATGGCTGGGGAGAAATCCAGCCACAAAAAACTACTTTCATCTCCCAACCTGAGAGACCAAGTTCATATAATCCCTTGCTTACTCTTTCAGTCTTTCTTTTCTGTCCTCTTCTCTAGTTTCCCAAAGCTTGTCTGATCATCTTTTGTCCTCCAGCCTGGCTTCTACTTTCTTTTCAGTTATTTTATTTTATCTACTTTTTTAAATTTCCCCAACACAGAGTAAAACCCCTCTACCAAAGGAACATGCCTTGCATGCAAGATCTCAATTTATGATTGGTTCTTTTGCATTTTTTTGGGGGGGAGTGTTGGTACCAGAGATCAAGCACATGACCTTGCAATTGCCAGGCAGGTGCTTATGAAACAGCTATCTCCCTAGGCCTATGATTGGTTTTATAATATAAAAATGCAGATATATTTTCACAAATATGGAAACAACATCTCACTCTTAATTAGAAAATTAAGCTCTTGGGAAAGACACAAACCATGACTCCTCTACATGCAAAAGATATCCCCAAAGAACAATAATATAGATTTTGCTTTAATGGTTAAAGATATAGAAATAGTAGTTATCACAGTTTGTCATGTCTAGATTGGGCTAGATGCTATTTTTATTGCTAATTTTACTACTTTAACTAGGATGTTATATGTTTTAATCAGTTTTTCTCACTTATGTAATAGTACTGGGAAGTTCTCGGGTAATAACCTAATCACACCCCAGTAATAGATCTATGAACAGTGAGCCAAACGAAAACTAAAATTTCACTCTCATTTAATTGGAAAGGTAGGCTTTTGGGACAGACACAAACCAAAAATCATCTACATGAAGAAGACATCCCTTAAAAATAAACCTTACCTAAAGAAGCCTTGATATTAGTGACATAGCTACATATTTTACAAAACCTTACGAGAATCAACACAGAAAATAAAACAAAAACTTTTGAAACAAAATATTATAAGACACGGAATCAAAATGAAACCTCAGACCTTCAGCCCACCCAGAACAAGAGTTGATGAGGTAGAGGAATATGGAAGACATACATCTGACAGTTCTGAAATGATAGAAAGCAAAGTAAAGAAACGAATCTGTGAGGCTATAGAGGAAATCAGATCAAAAATAACATCACGGGTAAAAACACAAATGTCACTATTTTTAAATAAATTTCTGCGAAAATATAGACTACAGATAGACTTAAAAACACACTAGGGAGCATGTGAACAAGAAGGCAGGATGACTCCTGGGCCACCCAAAGTTGTGCACAGCTGCATCTCATATCTAGCATCTGTGGCCCGCTGCCATCACCACCATGCCCAAGAGAAAGGCTGAAGAGGATGCAAAAGGTAATAAAGCCAATGTGAAGGATGAACCACAGAGAAGGTCTGCAAGGCTGTCTGCTAACCTAGCTCCTCCAAGGCCAGAGCCCAAGCCTCAAAAGACCCCTGCAAAGAAGGGAGAAAAGGTACCCAAGGGAAAAAGGGAAATCTGATCCCAGCAAGGATGGGAATGACCCTGCAGAACATGGAGATGCCAGAACAGACCAGGCACAGAAAGCTGAAGTGCTGGAGATGCCAAGTGAAGTGTGTGAATTTTTCATAATTGTGTACCTCTGGTGACTGTACAGTTTGAAATACTATTTTTATCAAGTTTATAAAAATGCAGAATTTTGTTTTGCTTTTCTTAAGCTATGTTGTCAGCACACAGAACACTTTATTGTTGTTTCAGGGTGAAGGAGTATATGTCAGTAGTACAAGGTCTGAAAAATTGGATTGATATGGGGAAGACACCTTTCCCTGGGGTTTTGAGAGACTTCCACTTGGCTCCCAGGAGGAGGGATTCCCTGATGTTGACACATTTGTCCACCTTGGCATAAATACTTTGTGGTAAGGGACAGCTCCCAGTTCAATTTATGTCCTCCTGTTCTCTGTCATTGGTGTAGGCTTAAATTCCTTAAGCCCAGAGAGCTATTGGGATCTGATTCCCAAAAGTGATGTTATAGTGTGTCAGGTAATCTGGACTTGCCAGTAAAGTTGACATGGTGTCCCATAAAAACAATTCATTTCACTTTCTAGATTGTGGATCTTCATATTAATAATTCTGCCATTTTCATTTCTTGAAAGTCAGGGTTGGCTTTTGAAAAGTTAAACAACATGCTATAAACTTTCCCTACTTCACAGATTCATATGAAGACTTCATTGAATTTTATAGCGGCTTTCTGATTTTTGGTAGTCAATCCAAGAAGGTAGTTTGAAAGTTGTTACATACTGTTAATGATTGTGTGCCCTTGTCCTACTTGAAATAACATGGTTGTTTATAAAAAGTATCTTTAAGAAATCTGGATACAGTTTGGAAAAAATAAAATAAAAAATTAAGGCACAATAGGAAGAGGATGAAAACCATGAAGGATCAATATAGGAAAGCAACTGAATGTATGAAATCAATTTTAAAAGATGTCCAGGAAATTAAAATTCCCAGCGAAAGATAGCAATGCTACTTGAACAAAGCTAAAAGGAGATATTTCAGAACTTGAAGATAGTATCTTGGTGAGCATTCATGAAAGAAAGAAAAAAAAATTCTCATCAAAATAAGAAAAGATTAGGAAATAATTCAACAACTGCAGTGTGACACTAAGAAAAATGATATAAGAATAATTGATATTAATGAAAAAGCAGAAGTTAACACAAATGACATAAAAATATTTACAGAAGAAAATTTCTCAAGCATGGGGAAAAATCTGACATACACACAGGTGAGGCACATAGAATTTCAGTTAGCCATAAGCAAAATATATCTATATCCATACATAAAATAATCAAAATCCCAGAAATTCAGCATGAGAATTGAATATTAAAAGTTGTTAGACAACTTCTGACACTGCCTGTTCTGTGGATAACCCACTACTATTATGGGCTTTTATTGGGCTATTTTGCTGAATTCCTGCATACACAATATTTGAACGACAATGGAACACCCATTTCTGACAAAACAAAAAAGGGGGATATAAATGAAGGACCATTTTGTAGTGTAAAAAAATTATATATATATATATATATATATATATATATATATATATACACACACACATATATATACATATATATATATATATATATATATATATATATTAGGATAGATATACAACTACTTTCTCTTAGTTCAATGAGAAGAAAGATTTGTACTAATAGTGTTTATACAAGATATCAGATGTCCATCTTGTCATCTGAACAACTATGAAAACAACATGCAATGCATTATTATAACTGTCTTACTAACCTGTTTTCAAACTGTCTCTTTGCTATTTGTTTTGCATTAGTATTAATTTTTAAAAACTGTTAGATAAAAAAACATAGATCACATATAATGCAAAGCCCATCAGAATCACAGCAGACTTCTCAACACAAACTGTCAAATCAAAAGACTTTGGAGTGAAGTATTTCAGGTCCTAAAGAAAACACCTTCCAACCCAGATTGTTGTACCTTGAAAAACTCTCAAATTTAACAGATATAAGTTATTTCTGTGGCAAAGAACAACTTTAGAAATTTATGACCACCAAACCAACCTTACAGAGTACTGAGAGATATTCTAGAAAGATACAAAAAAGACCAAAACTTCAAGAACAACAACAGAAACTGCCAAGTAGGACAATTAAATAAAAGGGGAAAATAAGGAACCAATAGCAGGAAAATAACTTGACAAAGATAATCCAATACATATCAGTTATAACCATCAATGTAAATGGCCTCAATTCACCAATAAATTAAACAGATTGGCAGAGCTAATCAAGAAACAAAATTCAAAAATATGCTGCATATAAGAAACACATTTAACTTAAAAGGAAATTCATAGACTGAATGTCAAAAATGGAAAACAATGCTACATAGGACGGGAAATCAGAAGAAAGGGTAGCTATTTTGTACGCAGTCAATGTGAACTTCAAACCAAGAATGATCAAAAGAGAAAAAGAAGGTCACCACATACTTCCTAGGGGAAACATTCAAAAGGAAGAGATACAGCCATAAATATATGTGCACAAAATAAGGGAGCATCAACAAATATAAGACAAACATTAATAGGGATAAAAAATAAATAAACTATGAGGCAATTGTATTGTGGAAACACAACACTCCACTATTACAAACTAGACAAAAAAATCAGCAAGTAAATAATAGAACTTGTGTTAGTTACTTTTCTCTCGTTCCTGGGACAAATACCCAACACGCAAAATGAAGGAAGGAAAGGTTTATTAGCTCACAGTTACTGGAGGTTTCAGTTCATATTGGGTTGGCCCAAGCCTGAATGGAACTGGGCAGAGAGCATCCGGTTCATGGCAGCGGAACAGCAACAATCGCGACAGAAGCAACCGACTAACTAGGGGAGCACAGAGCAACAGCTTCAGTCTGTCTCTCTATCTCTTTTTAAATTACATCAGGCTCTCTGCCTTAGTCTATCCGCCTCAGGCCACACCTATAATTCCCAGCAGTATTCAGACCCATAATCTCATCAGTACTAAAACACATAATCCCAGTGACTCATGAGTCAAGTCTCAATCTATAGAAGTCCCTGCCCCATGATTGCATGAGGCTTTGGGAGGACAACTAGACATAAACCATAACAAACATATAAAAAATGTCTGTCACTGGTCATTTGAGAAATGCAAATTAAGGCAACACTGAGATTCTCACTCTAGAAATAATGGCTATCATCAAAAAGTCAGCTAATAACAAATGCTGGAGAAGATCTGGAAGGAAAAAGGAGCCTATCTCCACTGTTGTTGGAAGTTTAGACTGGTACAGCCACTATGAAAATCAGTGTGGAGCTTCCTCACAAAACTAAGATTAAAGAGCCAGACAAATAATTCAGTGGATTAAAGTGCCTGCAAGCAGGTACAGGGGCCAGAAATTCCATCCCCAGGCCTACCATGCCAACTCCACCTCTGAGGAACACTGAGAGGGCAATTGAGACTGGGCATGGTGGTTCGTGCCTGTAATCTCGGGTCTTGGGAGGTTTTAAACAGGTGGATCACGAGGAGTCCAATCTAGTAGTGAGACCCTGAGCACCCTATAGACTCATTTCCAACAAGATACAATAAACAAACAAACAAGCTAGGAGTAGATAATCCATTTGACCCAGCTATTCCCCTTCTGGGTATTTTCCTCTTCTGGGAATTAAAAATATCATGCCACAACAATATATGTGCACCCATGTTTATAGAAGCATAGCTTGTAAAGTTAAATCTTGGAAACAATCCCAATGAAAATCAACCAAGGGATGAATAAAAATGATGTGGGTTTTTTTTTTGTAATGGAGTACTATTCAGATATAGAGAGGATTAATTTGAGGTCTTTATGGGTAAATGGATGTAACTAGAAGATATACTCACAAATGAAATAAATCAGACTCGTGTGAAAACATTGTATTTTTTCCCTAGTGTAAGAAATTGAAAAAAATGAATAAGGTCCAAATGTATAGTAGATATTTTGAAAGGGAAGACTCTGCTCAAATGGAAATAACAACTGGGATAGGGGAAAGGAGAAGAAGGAAGGGAAAGATATATATGCTAAGATAATTACATGACTAATTTATTTTGAAAGGAAAAATTTGTACTTACATTGTTTGATCAATTTTGCACGACTATATATTGCAATTCAGCAACTACTCTGAAAGTAGCAATATTCAATGTATTAACCATTTTTAATTTCCTATTATCATGTTTTGAAACTCTATATTGTACTTTTTATTGGTGTTTCTATTTAAAATAACAATATTTTTAGTTTGGAATCAGTTTAAATACTACAGGTAATACAGGTGTCTTAAATAGCCTCACCCAACTTAACCCCATGCTAACGTTTTACATATCTGTCATACTAAGTGAAAACTAGAAACCTGACATTGGTAAATATAGGTAAATATACCAGTGGAGTACTACCAGTACTCCAGACTTTGGATTTCAGCAATCTTCCATTAATGATCTCTTTTTGCTCCAGAATGTAATCCAGGATGCCACAACTAATTTAGTTGTCATTTATACCTATTTTCTTCTGGTCTCTGACACTATATTCTTTCTTGACCTTGATAATATTGAAGAATGCTGCACTAGTATATCATAGAAACTCCCCCAGATGTTATTTGTCTGATATTTCTCTCATGATTATAGTGAAGTTACGGTGTTCCAGGAAGAATATCACAAGCATAAAGTGACTCTCTCATCACATCACATCAGGGGATACAAGATTTTCCCATGGCATCACAAGTGATATTAAATTTCATCATTCAGTTAATGTAAGGCTACCCAGGTTTTTTCCCCTGAAAAGTTACTATCTTTCCTGTTCTGTAGTTTAGAAAAAACAGGAAAGATAGTAACTTTGGAAACAAGTAGCTCAATCTAGGTTAAATGTGGGTTCAGAAGGGTATTAAGTTCCACTTACTGGTGAGGCAAGATATATGTGCTTAAAACAAACTTACTCTAAAATCAGTGAAAGTAATAATCTTGACCACATAGAGAAAGATCTTGAACTAAATATGTGTTTCAAACATATGACTATCCTCCTATGAGTCTCAGTAAAATCAAGGTGTAAACTGTTAATGAGAATATACTTTTATTTCAGAGTTACTATCAGAGTCAAACACTACACTTAATTCATATAATAAGGGATAAAAATTAGGAACCTCTTTCCATAAACAAACATATAGTATGGACAAGTATAGACAAGTTTTCAACCATTGTTACAGATTGTCACTGTTGAGATTCCAATAACAATCTCTGCCCTTCAATCCTCGGTAGCGCAAAAAAAGGAGGAGGAGGAGGAGGAGGAGGAAGAAGAAGAAGAAGAAGAGGAAGAGGAAGAGGAAGAGGAAGAAGAAGAAGAAGAAGAAGAAGAAGAAGAAGAAGAAGAAGAAGAAGAAGAAGAAGAAGAAGAAGAAGAAGAAGAGGCGCTGCCTTAAAACTGACAGTCGTAAAATGTTAACTTTTAACATGTTTAATGTTTAACACCATTTCACTGAAATGTTTCCAGGGAAACAAAGCAATACATGGATACAACCAAATAATAACTATATTTCATTTTATTTAAGGCCTGATATTAAGCAGAATCACAGAAATAAGTGAATCCACAAAGAATTTATATCTCCAAATTACCCAGCTTAATCCACTGTGCATACTGCAAACTGGTATAGCAGGAGGAGGCAGGCACTTGGCTGGAACTCGGCAAGTAGAAAGCCTTTCCATACTTAATGCCTAAGTTTTCTTGATTGCAGCATTGAGCAAGAGTAGTTAATGCTGAGGCAATGATTACTGCAAGATTTTTCTTTTGAAATATACCTTGTTGATCATTTTTAGTTTAAATATCAAAAAATAATTAAAAAGATCTAGGAATTCAGGCGAAGGAGGCATGAATAAGCAGAATACAGAATTTTAGTGCAATAAAGCTACCCTTTATGATGTTAATAATTGTGGTTATGTCATTTTGCATTTTTTCAAAAACGGAATGCACAACATCAAGATGGAACAGTGATGCAAATTGTGGATTTGGGGCATTAATGATGTGTCAATGTATGTTTATGAATTTCTAACTAGTGTACCACTCTGAGGGGCTGTGGGTAGTGGTGGAGACTGTGGTAGTGAGCAGGAGGTTAGAGGGAAATCTTGGTACCATCTACTGTTTTGCAATGAACCCAAAATACTTTTTTATTACTTCTAATAAGGAACATCAATATGATAGTTTCACAACACATTAGTAGTACATTTACAATAACTGACACATTGCATATTTTACTCATAATAGTAATACAGAGCACAGGGCGTGCACATGATACATTTTCTAACCGATATTGGTAAGGAAAGAAAAAATATTCTTCTCTTTGAACTGAGAGAATGTAGATGTATACATAGTCCGATGTTCCATAATTGCAGTGGGTTACCGGTGAAACTGGCAATGTTGGAGGTTATTATTGATTTAAGCCTCTTACAGCTCATCATACTAATCTAGTTCTGCGTTATATGCCTCGTAATTAAGTTTTCCTCTGAGTGATCAAGGGCAAGTTAAAGCAAGACCTGTATAACAAAATATTCATCTTTTGTATCTTTTAAGGTCAAATCCCCTGAGGATTAACTTTGGAACCATGTAGAGTGCTTTGTAGAACTGTTGTCAGTGTCAGCCTTTGAGATGAGTCACAGCCATTGCTTGACCAGTTTGCTTTCTGTGAAAGCCTGAGAGAGTGTTTTTTTCTCTAGGTAACTCTCCTTAGACACACTATAGTTCATTTATCCCTTTCCTCTGAGGTCCCATAATCTCCTTGACCAGAAAACGTGGGACACCTCTGAGTTATAGGATATTACAGCACAGGTTCTCTCAAGTCCTGAGTCCTCACTGACCTTGAAGGGCTAGGGCCAAAATGTTAGCTATCCTCATACCCCTTCTTTTTCTCCAATTTTTGGTCTGTTAACTTACATTCTCAACCCTCCAGCAGAGAAGCTTCGTGATACTATTACTCTATAACATAGGTAATTGAGCTTAACATCACTAGCTTTCTGAATATCAAACACCTTTGACTTAGCTTAAAATTGATATTTTTGGTCAATCATTGATATTTTAATAATTCTCTATAGAATGTGATAAAGGCAGTTACACATTTTTACGCAGCAAAACTGCTTTTTAAATAGTTTATTACCAAAACAAAAAATACTGTAGGCAGAGATTATTTTATAAGAGATAAAGAGATTTATTTTTAATTTTTACTTAGAGGACTGCAGTGTTTAATAAAATTGTTCTTTTCAAATTATTTAAAACAAATTAATGCTTATAATTCGTCAGACTCTTCCCACATATGACACGTGCATTAAGACCTTATCTGTTGAGGCGAATGAGTAAATTGCATTTAAATACCAACATTATAGGTCTGTTTGTTCTGAAATCTTCCTTCCCAAAGATTCCTCCGCCCTCCTGCCTCCTCTTCCAAGCCAAGAAGGTCACTGTTTCTTACTGTAATGCAGAACTATACTTTTCTTGTATATGTTCCTGTTAGTCACTGCATTAGTCATTTTCAACTTCCTTGAAGCAATATCGAAAGCTTCATTCCCAACTCCATTACATGCTATTACTAGAGCTGAAATCACCTTTTCTTCACTTCTAGGTTTGCCAAAATCTCAATCCAATGACTTACAGGATGTATATGCAAAACGAAATATGCCAAGACAAGTGAAAATAGCAGATGGAAACAAGCAACAGAGTGCAATGCTGCATCTCTGCTGAGCATAATCCCTCATCAGGAAAAAATTTTCTTCCCTCTGCACAGTTTTCTCAGTGTCTAAGCTACTTGTTTGAAAAATTAAATAAGAGTTATGAAAAAATATGCTGTGAGGTTTGTTGAGCAGCAAGGTTTAGGTATTGTGACATATAGTGGCCTCTTTGTTTATTTTTCTAAGAAAAACCCATCCAGTACTTCTCCTTCCTATGTTCCCCAAACAATATGATTATTTCATGGGATATAATTTTGCATTTCAATTTCTTCCCAACACACAATGAAAAAATTGTAAAACTGGAGCCTGTCACGCAGATCTTTGTGTGTGCTTTGGAGGGAAGCGGGAAGCGATAAACAGGAAGGAAGCAAATATCCATTGTGCTACTCTGGTCTGCAGCCAAACCACCCTGCTTGCTCCTGATTCTAGTTCCTCAGGGAGTTTGTTTTTCAAGCTTTTATTGGGAAAAAGGAGAAAAATAAATTTGGAAATGAGAAGAAGAAGCTGTTCTTCAAAATGATCTTATTAGCTCTGTCCTGGCAATCAACATTACAAAAATGAAGGCATGAGATAGACTTTTTAAAAATCTTACATAAAAGAGATTTTCACATGCAATTGCTGCACACTGTAATGATCAAAACATCTCTACTTTGATGTTAATATCTAAAATTTGTTTTTATTTTTTTCCTGACAACCAAATAAGGACTTCTTTGTCCCCATTTTCCACATTTGGAATAGAAGAAATGATCATTTCAGTGGGCCATCTCAAGAATATATCAACAGAGTTACATGTTTCTTTGAAACTTGCCAAGACATAGAAAGCCATGTTGGTACACAGAGGACTAATAGTGAGTTCACAGGTCATTAAAGGTCACCTCTCAATCTGCTGGACCCTCTGAAAGCAGGGACCTTCTCCTTAGGAAAATTCCTTAGTCCTAGAAAGTTAAAAGATTTAAAGTTCTCAGTGGTCTAAAGCGCCTGCATGGGAAGGCTTGGGCGGCTTCAGGGACCGCAGTTCAATCCCTGGCACCACATGCTGCGCCAGCCCTACCCTCAGGGTGGGCTGAGCCAGCCATAAAAATGAGTGAATAAACAAACAAAGGTTCTGAAACAAGAAAAAAATAAATAAATAAAATTTTTAAAAAATTAAAAAATAAAGTTCTTTTTCTGTATGTCTAATTGTTTTGCTTAAAAAAATCAAAGTAAGTCATGGATTAGCCATTGACTTCCCAAATAAGTATTATCAGAACATAAGAATATTTTTTAAAAATCATTGGTTACGGTCTTTCCAAAAGTAATTACACTTGTTTGATTCTTGTTGTGACTTACTGGCCCCGCCACTGGAGCACACTGAGACAGCAAATGAGACTGGCCTGGTGGAGCCTGCCTGTCATCCCAGAGCTTGAGAAGCTGAAAATAGGTGAATCACTAGAAGTGCAGTCTACACAGGGAGACCCTGTACTTAAGGAAAGAAAGAAAGAAAGAAAGAAAGAAAGAAAGAAAGAAAGAAAGAAAGAAAGAAAGAAAGAAAGAAAGAAAGGAAGGAAGGAAGGAAGGAAGGAAGGAAGGAAGGAAGGAAGAAAGAAAGAAAGAAAGAAAGAAAGAAAGAAAGAAAGAAAGAAAGAAAGAAAGAGGGTCTGGGGAGATAGCTTCATCTTCATGGCACAAGTGCCTTCCTGGAGAGTGCAAGGTCATGAGTTTGAACGCTGTCCTGCAAAAAAAGGAATAAGAAAGAAAGAAAGTAAAAAGAAAGGCAATCATACTTGAAAAATGACACATGAACAGATGTATACATAGATAACTATATATGTATGCAAATTTTTATACATAAATATTAACCTGTGATAACCTTAGCTTAGTATGTAATATATAACTTACACATACACATCTATAACTAACAATATGTGATATAACTCTTGTGTATATATTATTATATTTCAAGCAAATCGCTATAGTTTAAGAACTTCTGATTTTCTCAAACTTATGGAAAACATGGAATATTTATAATGAAACCAATAAAATCTGTGTTTCTACAACTATGTTATTCTATTAAAAGTAATAGAAATTTTGGACTTAAAATAAACGATAAAAAGATAATAACAATGGCTTCCTACTGAAAAACAATGGATTTCCAATGGTTTATTATCAAACATGTTTGTCCTACTCAAATGGAGGCACCTTTACTAGGTGGGTGGATATTTCCTATAGCCAAACAAGTGTTCCAGATTCTATCAATAAGGATGCTAGATGCTAAAACTTCAAATGTCTAATACGTGCTTCAATGATTTGTATTAAAATATCCATAACTATATAGATACCACTTTGAAAAAGTGAGGATATATGGCATCTTGTGTAATTGTAATTAGACAATGCTTCCAATAGTGAGGTATGGAACACATTAGACCTCAGGAAAATGACAGAGATTAACTTAAGTTTTAACCAAAAAACATCCACCCACTCACCATTTATGTAGGGCCTAAGATGTGCCAGATGCTGTGTCAGGTAGAAAATGTCAGTATTAGGCCTAAACTCTGTCCTTTTTGTGTGTGTATTTTAGGGAAGGATCTACAGGGTGTTCAGAGTCTCACTACTAGATCAGACTCATAGTGGTCTGCCTGTTTACAGTCTCCCAAGAGCTGGGATCACAGGCACTCACCACCACACCAAGTCTCAATTGTCATCTCAGCGCTCCCTGGGAGTGGGGCTCTGTCTTGAATGTTTCACTTGAACATAGTTATTTCTCTTATTGGCTTCCACTGAACACCAGGAACACTGTGGATGGAGGGAAAAACAAAGTACAAAGTATTTTCTTTTTTATTACTCATATCAATAAGGTTGCATAATGATAAACACATCTGTTTACATTTATGAAGAAAGTTTAAAATATTAATATCATCTTAAACTTAATAATTTTTCTCCTTTTCCACAATATCAGAAGGTGAATCTCTCCAGATATTTCTATTTTCACTTTTCTACAACCATAACAGTTTTGATTCACTCCTCATCCCTTTTCAGATGTCACCTGCTGAAGTTATCAGGAGCTTGGCTATTTATCTTAGGAAATTCTACATCACTAGAAGTAGATACAGATTCAGCAATCTCAGAAGTATCACTGTTTAAATTTCAGAATGGAAGAGACGACAGTTCTGAAGTTATACATGAAAGAAATTTGTATCCCATTTGTGAAGCACATTCAGAATATGAGTGCAAATTACCTACTTTCCAAAAATTAGAGCCAAGGGACCATAAGGCAGCTACCTTCCTTGAAGGTCCTTTAATGGGAAATGTAGCTTGCCCCAGTCTCTCCCAGAAGTAGCTTGAAACCAAAGAAGGTGCCTTGAGAAAATAAAGACTAGATCCATTCCAATGTTTCAGCACAAGGCTCCACGATAAATGATTGCATTTATAACATCTATCTCAAATATTAAGTTTTAAAATCTAAACTCCAAATGTCTTTTAAAAGGATACAAAGAATTATTGAAATGGTGGTTTTTTTAATTACTTCTTTCTGACCAACTTAGCTTCTTCTTTGACATACTAGAATGTTAGTTACCAGATTCAAAAGTTAGATTCATTCCTACCATAGCACTTGCTACCTTGTGACTTGGCTTGCTATATAATGAAGAATCTGTCCCTGTCAATTGTTTTCTTTCTAATTCATTTTCCATTTTCCTACATTCCCCTTATCTACTTCTACTAGATCTATACTATAACAATTACTATAAAAATTTGTATCTGCAATAACTTGGATTTTAAAAATAGAGGTTAGCTTTTGGACTTACAGAAATATCAAGCACTTCTATAGTTTTCTATATACACAGGGAAGTTAGAGTTTAAACTTAAAAGTGTGTTAGGGAAGCGTTCCCAAAGAAAATATAGATTTGATTCCTACACTGAATTGGTAAACAATGAAATACATGAACATGAGATAAATGTGCTACTGATGTCGTCACATACTTCAGTTTGCTATTGCTGGAAGACCTCACAGGCCTTAAAGGCATATGTGTTCAAGGTAACATTTAGCTTGGCAAATTTCACTCTCCATTTACGGGTGTTGCAGGACTGGGGTTGATCCTAAACCTTTTTGGCATGCCTCAAAGAAAAGGATTTAAGTTGTGTTCATTATCTCTTTACAGCAGAAGTCTGGGAAACGAAGAGGCTAGACCAGGGAGACTCAATCCAGCTAGCATTCCTTTTTGTTTTTCAAGCTGCCCTGACAATAATGCGGCAGGGTGAAAAGATCAGGAACACTTTATACACATTGTGCTAATTACTGCAAGTACTTAAAGTTGTAATTAGCTTATTATACTGCAGAGATCCTAACATGGCATGTCTTTCAAAAGAATTTCTCTCCAGATCATTAGTGGGAAAGCTAACAACATCTGCTTCAAATAAAATCAACCAATTAGCACAGGCAACTCCACATAGTTTGCAATCAGAGAATTATATTGTGCCAAGTGCTAATTTCAATGTGAATGCTATCTCCTTCTCATATCCCACGCTTCTCTGCCAGCACAGCTGGTGTTTAACACCACTGACTTCAGCGAAGTCTCCAAAAACTTATGTTAATTTGAAATAACCTAATCAGAAGTGTGCAATACAGACTGAGGTTGATCGCAGCTTAATTAAAACTGACCTTGTCATTTCACTGCCTGTAAAACACCATTATCTCACCATTTATCACTCAACTACCACAAATATTCCATTTATGTGAAAACCCAGGAAGATGGGTTCCAAAACACTAGAGCAATTTTCAGGAGTACCATGAGCGCAGGAGTTTAATGGAAGGAGAGGTCTATCTGTAAGTATGGGGCAACAATAAAGGTAATTCAGCAGACTTAAAATAACGTGTCAGCCCTACCCATGAAGGCTGCTTCTGCCCACTTCCATTGGCTCAAATGGTGCATTCACTCCAGAGACTGACAGGCATTAGCAGATGTGAAGGCTTTCATTTTAAAATTAATATCTCACCCAGCACCTTTCAGCTAGCTGAATCGTTCAATCAATACGCATGACATGGCAGGTGTGATGTGTACAAGGCCCTAAATTCTTCTGCCAAAGGTACTAGAAAACATCTGCTCACATGCGTGTATGTGCATGTCAATGGATGAACTGCTGAGAAAAATGATTGCAAGTAGAATGTGTAATACGCTTGCATTCACTGGGAAAATTTAAAACAAAGTAAGATCCTATTTGGTGGTGTATCCATGCTATCAAATACACCCTGTTTAACCTGCATTAAGTCCGTAATTCTATTTTTTTTTTTGATATGTGCATAGTTGACTGTCAAATAAAGCAGTCACCATTCTGCTTTTCTGCACCTTGATATGGTTCAAAACATATCTCCAGTTACTCTTTCTAGGCTTTGTTTGATAATTTTCATATGCTATCAGTCCAAAATATACCTAGGGCAGTGATAAAATGAAAAATTTAGTCATGCAGTATTTATAACAATTTACAATAGGAAACTTTTTATGTGCCCTCAAATCAAATGCTTTGCACCACTCAACATATTTGTTGCCACTTTTCCTCTAATTAAGCAAACTTCCTCTTCGCTCTTATTCCACTCATTTAGCCAAACCCAGTCCTAGATTACCACATCCACATCATCTTCATCCATATAACATGCTAGACGAATCCTTTTGATACAAGTACTGTCTATCTTCGCTTGCTAAATGCATTCCAGATTTATTTTGACCTTGTTGGAAAAGAAATAGTGTCGTTTCATTTATAAGGAAGTCCTCGGGTCTTGCAAACAGAAAACATGGTGTCAAAATATTTGCACTCTAAGCTTTACTTATTCTACAACCTTATTACACAAGTGTAATCTTTAACAGTACACCAAATTGCTCAACCCCAGATCTCCCAAAGTGTAATGAAACTCACGACACTCACCTCAGAAAGGTAAAGGATTAAAAATGAAATATAATAGATGTCATTAAATATGAGTTCAACAGATGCTTAATGATGAAGTAAACGGAAGATAACCAAACATTTTTCAAAAGATAGGTTACAAAAGTTGAAGAATGCTAAGAGAAAGCCTGTGTAAAGAAATATGATGTGGTTTTTTTTACTGTTCATTGAACTAGCCTATTTACAAACGAGAAAATTTATTTACATTTAAAAGACTATGTTGAGAAGTAGAAAATGATATTCAGGCATGGGAAAACAAAGAAAGCCCATATAAGTAAATATATATGTTGTCTCCATCCCACTTAGGAAATAAGTGTCTTGTGAAGTGAAGTTAGTAAGGTAACTGGTCGAAATTAATGTTTTATATTGTCAAGAGTTAACCTTCTTGAAGGAAGAGTAAGATGAACAGTTTTTTATTCCTTCCAAAGAAAATCTGAAATTGCTTATGCGTTGACATTGTTAGGATAATATTATAACACTCACATGATCTCTCTTAGGATAGCACAATATGGTAGTGAGATGCTTCAACCTCAGATCTATACAACTTATGTAATTTCATCCATTTGTTTAGCAAGACTTTCCTGTTTTCTACCTATGTAATCTTCAATCATTTCCTAAAGTTTCAGTCTAGGTCTCAGGAAGGTGGTAGTAATATTTATCAATTTTGTTGGTGGTTGCTTAGTGTTTTAGTGGGCCTTTAAGAAATGCCCCCAGCAAATAATTGCTCCTACTACACAAAAGGAATAACTTTTATTTATGCTTCCTATCATGATTCTGGATGGTGCCCCTGTTTTGACATATCTGATGTCACTTTTTCTTTGGGCCTAGCCACCGTACTAAATTGTTACACTGTCTTTGGCTTCACAGAACTTTGTCCATATTTTAATTGTTTTTAAAATAGCATATAGTACTAATTTATTTATATCATTATTTCCATAAAAAATGTTTAAGCTACTCAAGATCAGGAATTTTCATCTCATTAATACCTTAAACCTAGTGTTGATCAAGTGTTTTCATATAGTAGGAATTTAATAAATATTTGTTGATTAAACAAATAGATGAATAAATTTATTGATGTGCTATATAAAGACATAAACATTATAAACATCATACTAAAATATTGAAGATTTTTGATGTTCAGAATATAGATCTCATATTTCATGAACTTTGCAACACAATTTGTTGATTTTATTTATTTTTTCCTTGTCTTTTTAAAAAATTTATTTTAGAGAGAGTGCAAAAATTGCTAAGATATTAGAAACAGTATAAATTTAGAAGACCAAGGTGAGAGGTATTCAACCATTGGTTTTGTATTACGCATTGCTGTGCTCAATATAGGTGCTCAGATTGCAGATATCAGCATACAGTTAGTCAAGGTGAAAATTCTAAACGTTAACTGTAATTTTCAATAAATGATGGAAATTATTAGCATAATCATCTCAGCCATCCTGTATATATCCTGGCATGTTCTCCCCCTACCTTTTTTCTACCATTTCTCCTTTATCTTATCTTTGTTGTTTAATCCCTACATTTAGTTTCTTTCCATATTACTTTATCTACACCTCTCAGGTTTTATTTATTCCTTCAGCTTCTCACACTAGGGAGGAAATAAGATATTTACACATATCTCTGATTTATTTCACTTATGAGTATAGCCTCTAGATACATGCACTTACCTATAAAGGTTTCAAATTTGTCTTTCTTTATAGCTGAGTAATACTCCATTGTATAAACATATCACGTCTTTTTTTATCTATTCCTCAAGTGACGAACATTGTGGTTGTTTCCAAGATGGGGTTGATTTTAATCTTTAGACATTTGGGAGGCTTTTTTCTTTTTTTGAGGGGGAGGCTTTTTTCTGAGATATCATGCTTCCTTTTGAATCCTTCATAGACTCATTCACTAAAGGACTCCGAAGTAAATCCTTTAAAATGTTCCATGTTTATAATTATCAAGCCAATTAAATATGAAACTTTCAATTTTCTGAATTAATTTCTTTAAAAAAAAAAAAAAGCTCAGGAACTGTGGAGACAGCTCCG
>PVJA010019893.1:0-37704 GCA_004027025.1 Myocastor coypus
TTATTTAGCTCACAGTTCGTAGAGGTTTCAGTCCATATTCGGCTGGCCCAAGGCTGAGTGGAGCAGGGCGGAGAGCATCCAGTTCATGGCGGCAGAACAGCAACAAAATGGTGGCAGAGGTAGCCAACCAACATGGCAGCAGAGCAACAGCAACAGCTAGAGCTCCAGTCTGTCTCTCTGTCTCTCTTTATATTACATTAAGGCTCTCCACCTTAGCTCCCGCCCTAGGCTACACCCATAATCCCATCAGTACTAAAACCCATAATCCCAGGGATCATGGATCAAGTCTCAAACTCTAGAAGTCCCCGCCCAGTGACTCCATGAGGCTTTGGGGGGACAACTAGACATAAACCATAACACATCCCAATCTAAATTCTATTCCTAACTACAAATGAGGGCTTCTGAGAAGGCTTAAATAATACTTGGTGGGCATCCCGACTCCAAGGAGGTGACTGGAATAAACTACAAGACTAAACTGATGAGTTACAGAAGAATTCAGTGATTCATAGTTTAGCCCTCCGTAACAAGGTAGCACAGTGGCCCATAAACTATACTCTTAATGATCCTGGGAATAATAGAATTTTTTCTAACAGTGCCACTGAAGCCTCTTTAAAGGCTCTAGTATGTTTCCTATTAAATGAAAGTAAAGGTACTATTCTGAAAGCCAACAACCATAGATATCAAGATGGCTGTTTTCAGATATGGCATATTTATCTATGGTTGACCTACACTATTCAACATCTTAGACTCCTTTATGTTGAGAACAGAAAAATCACTCTGATTCTCATTGGCCTAACTCTGCTCCGTACTTGGAATGGACACACACACACACACACACACACACACACACACACACACACACACAATGTATACACACAGTGATTTTACTAGCTAAAGATTCATTTGCAACAAATTGGTTTAATCACTCCAGAATTAGATGAGAGCCCCCAGTGGCACTCACTTGTCCTGTGGCACTAAATTGTAGCCCTGACTTCCCCCTGTATGACTAAGAAGATATACCCTGGGATTTGTATGGTTATAAGACAGAAGTGTCAAAAAAGTGACAAACCTCCAAACTTGCCCCAGCTGTGGCATTGATGGTCTAGAAGCGTGTTTCACTGGTATGATCATTTGGCTTCTATCTTTATCTCTTCCTTAAGGCTAGAAGATCTCACACAACACATAGAGGTCTTAACTAACTATACTCAGGCCTTAAATTCGCCCCTTGAATGAAGAAGTAAAATTAAGGCAGCAAATGCCAAAGTTGTAGGGCATTAGACAGTAACAGCAGCACAAGGGGTACTTGTGCAATTGTAAAAGCTGAATGCTGTATGTATATTCCTGGTCTTTCTGCTAATACCTCAATAGCTGTTCAAGATATTAGCATCAGATTCTGAATCTTCTCCTAATCCTCTTTATGGAAAATTATTACTGATTCCTCTTAGTGGAAAACTTTGTTAGCTATATTCATAATAATCCTATTGATTTTATTATTTGACCCATGCATATTTGTTTGTATGACCTTGTCTCCTCCAGACCTAAATCTGTACCTCACCCCAAAATAAGAGCACCTGGGGTCTGTCAAAGGTCTTTAAATAGACCCTCTGGGGAGCATCTCTGACTGTTGATCACAACTATGACTCTCTTCAGCTGGAAATAGCCAGCTGGGCCTTCCACCCGTACCCTCTCATGGTATTTAGGGATACTTCTTCAGAGGGGGAAATATTAAAGATAACTAAGATAGGTAAGAATATTATAGGAAGTCAGACAGGGCTGGGCCCTCAAAGGGCCAAGGCAGAAGACAATAATGGCTGGAGGCACATTCACTGAAGTCCAGGCTTCAAGAATAGTACTACTCACCCAGATATTTCCCTAGGGATGAGCAGCAGTGATTGATATTCTAAGTAGAAATCAATCACCCTGGGATGGATGATCAAACCTCCTTCACCCACTGCTTCCAGGACAGTTCTTGTCTATCCATGTGTGCTTACTATGTGACTTGTTTCCCCATTTGATCCCCATTTATTCCATATTACCCTAGCAACTATATTTGTTGTGTTCTTGTTGGTTAACCACAGTTTTGTCCCACATCACAACCATTCTACGATTTGCCTTTGAATCATTATTAACTAAATGACCAAAGGTGTGATTTTGTTGATTTGAGTATAGTTCTGTATCACCTTAAGCCTGCCTCACCTCTCGGCTTTGCTCAGTAGAATACCTTTGAGCAACAGGATTGGTGGGTGACCCATTTTCCAGGCCCCCTTTTCTCCCTATCAGACAGAAGCTTTCTTTTTCACAATAAAGTGTTCCTACTCTTAAAATAAAAAAGGCTTGAATACTGTGTGTGCACTGGCTAGTGAGACAGCTGAGAGTAAATCAGCCCTGTTGTATGTGTGTTTTTGTGCTGCCAGTTTCTGGTTCATAAAGTGCACCAGCCCAAGGAGGTGTGGAGTTGTTCATCCTTGTCCTTCATGTCTTTCTATTTTCTTGTGCCTTAAAAAGGAACGGCAAATGATTTTTTTCTAGCTGGTATCACAGGTCTAGACACCTCATAATGTTGAATTTTCCAAGGGCAGTACACCAGGGACAGTATTATAAATCAATTAGATATATTTCATATTTCAAATTAAATTACCTGATTTCTAATATGTTCTCTGTCCTCAAAGAATGATACACTTGTCTTCTTGAACATTTTGGCAGAAATTGGGCTGACTAGCATTAAAGACTGTTCTCTCACTGGAAAGAATTAATCTGTCTTAGCTGCTACTCTATTTTCCAGCCCAAGAGCCTGAGGGCCCTACTTATGTCTGCTCTAGATTATACAGAAGTGTTGCAAGCTTTACTGTCTTTATACAAACATGAAAGTATGTAGACATGCATCTAAATTAATAAATATCTTCTTAAAATTTCTATGAAGCTTTGAAAAAGGATGGGTGGGAGTAAAACTATGGAGAAATGATTAAAAACACACATCAGTTTGTCTTGACTTTAACATCGTATTGAAATTTAAGCTTGAAATCAATTACCTTAGTGTCTTCAGAGTTATATTTGGGCACAAAGCAAGCATCAACCTCATGCCCTGGCTCAAAACTTTTATAGCTCTGGAATATGATGTAAGTTATAAATATGGTAAAATGCAAGAAAAAGGCATAAATGGGTGTGGGAAATTATCGATACTACATTCTTGGAGCAAAATTATATTAAAAAATAGCAGTGAGCTAGAGCCCTTGGTTAGCATAGAAGATGAATAATTCATTAAATGTTTAGTTAATATCTATGAAGACCTGCTAGGTACAAAACTCTGTGTGAGGCACTGAGGAAAGCAATCAAGAAAAAGCATAGCTCTGTCCGTAGCATAGAAAGGGAGGAATTATAAAACCAACCTATTTTGGAACTTCTCAAATATGCTGTTTTACTGAACCCTAGGATCATTCACCAGGAAAAGGTTTTTTTTTTTTTTTTTTTTTTTTTTTTTTAAATGGGCAAACTGAATGTGCCACATTTCAGTGTCATACAAACAAGTTTCCATAGTCATATTTATTATTTTAGAAAATGAGCTCAGAACATTTTATTTATGATAAATTTTATATGACATGCTTTTTTAACTTCCACAGATCTATGTGGATTCAGTAACAACTGAGAAAAATGAATCTTTCAGTACGTGTCATGGTTTATGTCTTGTTGTCCCCCCAAAGCCTCATGCAATCATGGGGGGGGGGGGCTTCTATAGATTGAGACTTGACTCATGAGTCACTGGGATTATATGTTTTAGTACTGATGAGATTATGGCTCTGAGTACTGCTGGGAATCATAGGTGTGGCCTGAGGCAAATAGGTTAAGGCACAGAGCCTGATGTAATATAAAGAGAGACAGAGAGACAGACTCAGGTGTTACTCTCTACTCCCATAGTTGTTCCGTTGCCTCTGTCACCATTGCTGCTGTTCTGCTGCCATGAACTGCTGCTCTCTGTGACATGCCTCTCTGCCCTGAGCCAGCCAAGTATGGACTGAAACCCCCAGTAATTGTGAGCTAAATAAACCTTTCCTTCCTTCATTTTGGGTGTTGGACATTTGTCCCAGCAATGATAGAAAAGTAACTAAGACAGTGAGCTATCCTCAGTGTCCTCAATATTCCTTTAGACTTGAGCACACAACATTATGAAAAGTAAGCTATTTATTTAATTTATCAATGTCTGGGGTTGATAATGTAGCTGGATCATTTATTAAGCTCTAAAATACTCAGATGGGGAGCTGGGGAGATGGCTCCGAGGCACAAGTGCCTGCTGGGCAAGTGCAAGGTCGTGAGTTTGAACCCCAGTCCCACAAAAATAAATAAATAAATAAATAAATAAATAAAATACTCAGATGCACTTAAAACACTCTGAAATTACACAGTTTGAAGTAAGCATCCAGGATATTCTATTTAATTGGCACTTTTGATTCCATTCTGCATGCTGAGGTAGGCCTAGAGCCCTTATGCTACAGAACTAGAAGTAATTGAGTTACGGGTCATTTATTTGGAAATCAATTTTACAATGCAGTGTCAGGAGTACTAGGAATGTATTATTTCCCAGTGCTATGAAACCAGTGTTATCTGGGCACAAAGTGATGATTATATTCATTAATAATATTCATTACCTCAGCATGTTCAGCTTTGCTAAATGTTGACATTTAGAGATTAAATATCTCCTTGAGGATTTTGTCATTTTGCCTTACATGTTCAGGAAAGCAATGTACTTGGGCTGTCTCTAAGGCCTACAGTCCTGGAAGGGTCTCAGCTGAAGGGTCAGCTTCTCTGTGGAACCAGCCATATCTACAGTGAACAGAATATCTACTCATGTCCACATTGGAGTTGGCATAGCGTGTAAATCCGGGGGCTTGATATTGGCTAGGCAACGGGACGACAGTTCTAGAAGTAGAGCCTTGAAGAGAAGAAATCATGTGGCTGTTCCTGGCACAGGAAACAAGGCCAGTCTCATCAGGAGGCAGGTGGTGGGAACTAGCAGGGAGGTAGTCCAGTTTTAAGAAAAGGAAAACAAGGCAGAATTCAATTCTTGAGAACTGCACGTGTAAGATACAAGATGGGGCAGACATCAACTTTCCACATATGCAGGTACCTCAGGGCTTACATCATCATAGAAGAATTGGGGTTTATGCTCTAACCTAAGTCCCAGGGGGCTGGCATGTTGGGGGTAGTGCCCCAGGTTCAAGAGGTATATAGAATCAGTCTCAAGACGTGTACACTCTACAATGTAGAGATTAAAGCAGGCAGAACTTATATGTGCACTGCAGCAGGGGGACCTGTGAAACCACCACAACAGAACTTCATGCTCTGCCTAATGCCTCCCACAACACCAGGACACCACAGCAGAATTTAGCAGCCCAAAGAGCTGGAGTCCAGGAAAGAATTTGTGCTTTACCTGCAGGGTGATGACTAATAAATGAGAAAGCTGAAAAAAGCTTGCAAGAGCAAAAAGGGTGAGAGGAAAAGAAAAGTAAGCATAGATCTAGGCCAAGAGGTCAGCTAATGCAGAGTCGAAGTAGCACTGTGGCCAGGCACAGCTGAAGACAGAACCAGAGATCAGTTAAGGTAGGATATTCAGGCTATGTGTAAAAGCTGAAAACATGTCTTCTTCATCATACACCAACTGTACATATTGTGAGAAGGAGGGAAGGAAAAAGGAAGGAGATCATTGACAAAGAAAAGGTTGAGCTAGAAGTCAATGCATATCAACTGAAATTAGCAACTTCAGCTTCTATCCTAACCCTGGAACTAAATGCTGAACTTTGGATGAAAGTTACTGAGTACCTTGAGACTATAGTTTCTTTCTTCTGTGAAAGGAATGTGTAGACTATATTATCTGAGCAACTGAGCCAAAAAAAAAAAAATGTTTACTGCAACAAAGTCTCTGAAGTCTTTTTTCAAACAGTTTTGAAGAAACCGGGGTAAAGTGCATGATAAGCAGGAAAGAAAAGAGTTCTGGTTCCTAAAGCATGTCCTTTGATCTCTGACTAATTGTAGGAACTCTGCTAAGTGTGAATGCTCTTAAGCCACACGTTAATTAAAATTTTGAGAGGCCTATGGCTCTTAGAGACACAACAAAGACAATCAACAAAGACAGTTGTACTGCACGTAGACTTTCGCAATTAGAAATCTGAAAATCCTAATGCATTTCACCTTTTCTTTAGACATTTCTTTTGTATAGAAAGTATGGATGAACACATAGTTACTGGGTACCAGTGTGCACAAGACAATGAGTACTTTCAGACACACAATCTCACTTAAACCTCAAAAAGATGGCTCAGGTATTTCCATAAGAAATTGAGATAAGAAACAGGTAAAAGGAATTTCTCAAACTTACTTCAACTCAAGACAGTGTGACTCCAACGCTAGAATTCTTTCTGACACACTACAGCACATCTTCACATTAACTTTTTGTTATTAGCATAAGAGATAAACATTCTCAAATAGTAGGCTTTTCATGAATGCTCATCTTCAACATAAAAACATCTGTGAGAAAATGCGTATGTTGAAGCTAGAGTCCTACAGATAGATCCCTATGCTCAAATGGAGTGACAGAGGCAAGAAATCAAGACAACTGATGCTTTCTAATATTCATTATATAGTTCATTTAGGAAATTATACAAGCAATGGACCTCAATTAGTTGCTTTACTATTTCTAACTATGCATCCTGTCATCTTCTAAAACTCAGTCATGAGGCATTTCAGGGCTTCAGGAGGCTGATACAGATATGAAGGGGGAACTAAGAATAGTAAAAGTTGACCCTAAAATGGTAAGTTGAGTTTTTGGACAGTTCTCAAATCACAAAGTCTTAGAAGGAAGAATGAAATTTAGGTGCAAGCAGAGAGACACTCATGGCCCAAGAGATCCAAGCTATTGGGGGGGGTGGGGGACCAAAAGGATGGCCAATGTGAAAATTGGTCAACAGGTGTGTGGTGGAGGCTGTGTGTCCACAGGCCCATCTGGCTTAAATGAGGACTCCAGATGATGGCAAGTTCCAGTCTTTAGGAAGCCTACAATGGGCTAAAGAGAGAATTGGAAACTCAAGTCAGTTGGGATTTTAAGACATGGCTTCAGTCTCAATGGGGAAACAGAATAGAGCAAGAGCACACTAAGGTCAGGCTTTGGTTTTATTGTCATACAAAGCAAAACAAAAGTTCAGAACCAGATTGAAGTTTTATAAGCAATAGGAGAAAGGAGGTCTGCCTCAGGCACTGGACTTAATACAGCAAGGACTCTAGACTGTCCCACAGGGGTAGGGATAAAGATCAAATTTCTAATAAACTTCAACAGGTTTATTTAGAATTGACTCTAGAATTGAGATATCCTGAGTATATAAATGAAGAGTTTCAGTACCTGCTGCTGTATCTGGGTCAGGTAGGGACTGATGCATCATAACATGGTTTAATTTGATTTGTGTCCAGTTTATAACCAAGTGAGTAATTAATCAATTGTACTATATCTCAGGTATGATGAAATCCTCAAAGAATTTTATTCATATTCGTTTACCATTATACCTCAGTATTAATTGGATCATTATGGATTTTTATATGCTTTCATTAATATTACTATTGTAATAAAACCCAATAAAACTGTAATGCTCTCCTACCAATATGTTCTTGAATTACTTTGTCAACATAATGGCAAAACCTAGTAATAAAACCATAATATTATAATGATGGGTTAATAAAAAGTGTTTCACCATAATAGCAGTCCAAAAACCCTCAATCAAAATTTTTTGTTGACTGTATGTTTTGTTTTGTTTTATTTCATTTATGTATTTGGTAAAGGGTCTCACTACACAGCTTGTCCTCATAGTGATCCTCCTGTTTTCAGCCTCTGTAGCACTAGAATTACAAGAGTGGGCCACCACACACCACACTCGTGCCAGCTCAGAGCGCCCGGGTGTCAGGTCTGGCGCAGCAGCATACAGGGCTGACTGTATAATGTTGTAATAGGTTCCCATAAGTTTTACAAAAGCTTTAAAGGTTATGCTAATTTATGTTCAGTAGTTCATGTTAATGTTAGCTCAGTCGTACAATTGAAATAATCCCTTTTAGCTTTGGAAATAAAGAGTTAAGCTGTGACTCATCTCCAGCCTTACATGAAAGAATCTCACAGAAAATATACAAAGAAATTAAGTACAGGAATTTTCTGGACTTTTTTATTTTAAATAGAAAAAAAGATATAAAATTTCAAGACAATAAGAAATTAGCAATCATTGTTACACTGCACATTATTATCTTCAAAGTAGTTGCTCAGATTACAAGATAGAGATATGCAAAATCAAAAATATAAGCACAAACCATTCCTTTTAATGAATTAATACAATTTTGTAGTATAATTATCTTAGCTATCTTATGTGTATATATTTTTTTCTTTTCCCTTCCTTCTCTATTTCAAAACAGTAAGTCAAATCCATTCTGGGGGGGCGGGGGGGGAACCCTGAACCTGTAAACGAAGCCTTATTTGGAAGTATTATTTGTAAGTAAAGATTAATGTTTGCAAGGGCTGCAAAGCTACCCAGCTGTTCCTACGAATGTTGAGAAGATCCTTACCTGCAAATAAGTAACCAGCACACACCTGGACCCCTAGCAACTTCCTTCATCACTGGCTGCACATCTCTGCTATGATTGGAGGTATGGCTGTCACTGCGTCTTTATATATAAGTTGGCCAGAACAAGAAAAGTTCATGCAGCAGTTTCAGTCTCTCTTTTCTCAAAGAAAAGATCAGTCTTGCTCAAATAGTTGGTCTAACAGTACTTCTAACTCTTGAGATATCTACTGACAGAATTTTGGTGTTCCCTGAACAGAATTTTTTCTGAAAACTACTATGCCATGTGAAAACACAGATAATCCTGTTATTTTGAGGAGCACAATGACACTCAAGAGCCATCTTAGCCCAAATCAGTACTTGGCTCTGGATCTATTCCTGGAATAACTTCCTTACTATACCCAGCAGCTTTCTCACTATTTTTTAAAAGGTGCAACATCAGAAAGTCCTGTGTAGGACTTTCTTCTGCTGAGGAACAAAGCTAAGTTCTTCATTGTGGTTTATCTATTAGTTTTTAATAAGCAAATAGTAATACTTCATAGTCGTTCTTCTTGTATGATGCTGTTTGGAAAGTAGTTCTTCTATAGCAACACAATTTCAGAGGCTGGAAATCCAAAATATGAACAAGACAAAGCACTTAGTCCTCACCAAGACTGCCAAAGGCAAGGCTGGAGGATGTGAATTTCTCAGTGAGAATCCTCGTTCTACCATTTCATATCTTTGTAAGCATATAGAAGTGACTTTATAACCCTGCACTCAATTTCTCCCCCTGTAAAATCACATAATACTAATACAGCCTTCCTACAGGAATGCTGGAGGCCACTGCACATAAAATGCTCAACAGCACAGTGTCTGGCTTGGCACAGCAAATTCACTGCTCAGTATACTAGCCATCAGCATCACGGAGTTCACATTCTTATGGGAAGACAGAGCACAGCATACAACCTAAATATAGTACAGCAAAGGCCTTTAATGGAGCTATGAGCAAATGCTACAGGATGTCAGATGAGAAAGAGTCAGTGAATTCATGTGCAATCAGTTGTATTGAGTTTTCTCAGAAGTGATCATCATAGTGAGAGTCTTAAAACAGATGATACTCAAAGATTGAATTCCCCAGTGGGACAAACATGTTTAGGAGTATCCAGTAATAACACTAGTGGAGTTATTAGTGAGCATGCATAGCTAGAACAAGTGAAAACCCAGCAATAAATAAGTAGATGACCGGTCCAGATCCATGAGTGGTAAGGGTAACACTGCCAAAATGAAAGTTCGGTTAGGGCTAAGAGTGACCATAGTGGCAGCAACAGAGCCCAACGTGATCGAATCTATGGCTTACAGAAATAACTCAACCACATCCTGAAGAATGAAACACATCAAAGACAGGCTGCAAGCAGGGAGTCTGTTATGAAACTTATGATGGCAGCCCAAACTGGGGCAGCGGCTGTGAGAACAGACAGATGAAGACAGAGGGAACGAGGGCTTGGTGTTGGAGACAGAAAGCACATAGCAATCTACTGGGCACAGGCAGGGAGGAAGGATGTGGGGATGACTGCATATTATAGCCTTAATAAGAAGAACAGGAAAATAATTGAGTTTTGGGAGGAAGATAATAAGTCCAGCTCTATAAAGATTAACTTCAATTTTTTACAGGAAAAAAAAAATCAAGTAGGGAATTTAAAGTACAATTTCAGCATTCAAGATACACACATCCAGAATGATGGGTGGAAGGTAGAAAAATGGGAAGAAAATGGCACTTTAAAAAGCAGTCCTTACACAGTGGCACAACCCAGCTGGATCTGTGATATAGAACCAGAATTGGTCAGATGTCTCTCCAAAACATCTCTTCCATCCCACCAAACTGGTTCTATTGTGCCTAGCCTCATGAATTTTCTTTCCTCATTCCACATACATTCTCTATGTGCCAGGTTCTTTCTTCTTTTGTTTCATTCTAATGAGAAAGAAATAGCAATGAGA
The DNA here is from genome assembly GCA_004027025.1 of Myocastor coypus. Classification (NCBI taxonomy): domain Eukaryota; kingdom Metazoa; phylum Chordata; class Mammalia; order Rodentia; family Myocastoridae; genus Myocastor; species Myocastor coypus. Next base: position 10,554 of record PVJA010019893.1, read on the forward strand.
CAGTTTCAAAACAGGTTAGTAGGACAGTTACAATAATTAATACATTGCATATTGTTGTCTTCATAGTAGTTGTTTAGGGTACAAGATGCAGACACGACATCTTGTCTAAACACTATTAGTACAAGTTTTTCTCATTGAACTAAGAGAAAGTTGCTGTATATCTATCCTATTTTTTTCACTAGAAATTTGTCCTTCATTTATATCCCCCTTTTTTGTTTTGTTTTGTCAGAGATGGGTGTTCTCTTGCCATTGCAATACTGTAGGTATGTGAATTCAGCAAAATAATCCAATATGGCCAAATACCCCATACTAGTAGTGGGTTATCAGCAGAACTGGCAATGTCAGAAGCTGTTGACTTGAGCCTTTTACAGCTCAGCATATTAAAATGGCTTTGCTCTTTATACCTTGTGATTAGACTTTTCTGCTAGATGGCTAAGACCAAGATAAAGCAAGACCTATACAACAAAACATGTAATTTGTAATCTGGCAAGGTCAGTCAGGTGTCCTCAGGATTTACCCTGAAACCATGTACAGCAGTTTGTAGATCTTTTATCAGTGTCAGCCATCTGCATGAGCAAATTGGTCATGACCATTCCTCAACCAATTTTCTCTCTGTGAAAGCCTGAGAGAATGTTCTCTCTCTAGGCGACTCCCCTTATGTGCCATATTCTGTTCAAGATTTAAGATACAAACATGAAATTTCAAAATTTGCTGTTAGGAAGACAATAAACAATGAAGCAATAAAAAATAAAATGCAATCTTAAACAAATTAATGCAATAAGAAAAAACGAAGCAGGTATGAAACTGGAGGAGGGCAGCATTTGAAATCAGGGTGCAGTACTACCCTAATCACCAGCTCAAAAAATGCATGTCAGAGCACCCATCTTGGATGAAATAACATTTTGAATGGAGACCTAAAATGATAGAGAGGAATGTTTCTGGCAGAGAGAAAAGCAACTACAGTGACCCTAGCATTGGAACCATGCTGTTATAGTTGAGAATCAGAAAGACAACCAGCTTGGTTAGAATGGGCCTGAGGGTCAAGCAGTACCTTATGAAGACAGTTCTATACTCTTGTATTGTTAACTAGCAGCATCTGAAATTTTTTCATGGATTTATAGCCGAAATTCTAACAATGTGTAAGCCTACTGATGACAAGGCCTATGGGTAAAGTTCATGGAACACACTAAGTAGGTCATAGTAAGCGCTCTTCTCCATTCATTGACCTATAACTGTGAATAAGGGTCTGTAGACCTGGTTTGTTGTCCTCTCAAACACTTTGGGGTGACCCCAGATGCTGCTCACCATCTGGCAAGCAGCTGAGGTGCTATTTTTGTTGTGGTCAGTAAGAAACCTAGGCTGTGCCTAGAGCAACAGAGAAAGGTCCTGGCTGTTTGCAACCCTGAAGGCTTTTCTTAGAGTCTAATATTGAAAGCTGAAAAAAGAAGTAATCCTGCACATGCTCAGAGAAGCTGTTTGCTTTGCCATGATTCTATACTTCAATGTTATAATAATAATATTATTATCCCACAGGGGTGTCATGAGAATTAATGAGGCACTTTCAAGTCACTTTGAGCTACTCCATTGGGGGTATTTAATAAATGGTATTTGTTCTTCCTCCAAAGTGCCATTTTTGACAGTGATTTGTTGTGATGGGCTCTGCTGTCCAACAGGGCTGGAATGCACCCACCAACTTATTTCCTACAAGCATTAGAGTAGCCTTCAGAAGGCAGTGGTTTTCTGTTAAAATAAATATGAATTGAAGTGAACTAGTCAGCAATCAGAAGCTAATAGACTGCTGTTTGAAATCCAGTGTTTATTAAGTACTCAGAGTGATCAGCATAAGAGTTTCACAGTGTGATACAGTAAAGCAAGCATTAGATATGGAAATGATCCAAGATTTTAGGCCCAGCCCTGTTACTAACTAGCTCCATAAGCTGAGCAAATTGCGAAACTTCTCTGGGCCTCAAATATAAAGCGGGAGCTGTCCTAAGAAGCTCATGGTCAAACTCTTCCAAAGAAGAGAGATACCTAAAAGGAATGGAAATATTCATTACTGGAAAAGAGACACTTCACAGCAGGGAGAAGCTGCTGCCCATCCATCACAGGGCTGTCCTCTGCTCTGGTCTTCCTTGCCATTGATTAATATTAATTTCAGTACTAATTTCTGCAAAGAGAGGAATAAATCACCTTCTAAATCAGACGGAGACCTGCATGAAACATTTGATTTTTAAAAATAGGGTTTTTGCCTTTCTATGAGCTGTCATTACAGCAAGCGTCTGTCTAATTCTTGGACTGAAATATATTAATGATTGATTAGACCTCTACCCTAGTTACCAGCTCAAATATATATGTATACGTAGGAAGTCATGAGGTGACTGCCATGCAAGGCATTGTTCTCGCACTGATGTCCAGCTTTACCATCTCCAACATCTTACTGCCCACAGTGTCCAGCAGGGAGCCGGATACGGTAAAGATCCTGGGTGCTTTTTGTAACCAGAAGAGCCGTAACTGAACAATGAACTAACATATGATGTGAGCTCAGATTCTCATCACATCTCATCCCAGGAATCCCAGTGGGGTCTTAGGCTCAAGAAGAAGAAATGTTGCCCCTCCATAGCAGATAAAAATATGAAGACTCACGGAATTCAACGAAGAGTAGAAGGAGAATTGGTAAGAGTAGAAGTTGGTAAGATCAGCTTTACCCTGGGGAGCCTTGTGGTTGAGTGGTGGTGTGAGGCAATGATCACCAATCACTTTTACTTCAAAGCAACTCATCAGCTCATTTCAGATGGAGTTGTCTAGACAGCTGTACCCCTTGTAATCGATTTGAGTGATGCAGTAGGCCACAGATTTTGTAAGCTTAAGGCTCACTCACACTGGGTTGCTAAAATTTCTGGAAACAAAGTTAGAGAAACATTTTAAGTTCAAAAGAGATGAATATAGATAGAGTCAAGGATATGAGGCATGGCTGCTGTGTGGAATGCCTGAGTCAGTTTGAGTTGAGGTGAGAGAGAGAGGAAAGAGAGACAGAGGAAGAGGCAGAGGCACAGGCACAGGCACAGGCACAGGCACAGGCACAGGCACAGGCACAGGCAGAGACACATGCAGAGACACAGGCAGAGACACAGGCAGAGACAGAGAGAGACAGAGACAGAGGCAGAGGCAGAGGCAGAGACAGAGACAGAGACAGAGACAGAGACAGAGACAGAGACAGAGACAGAGGTAGAGACAGAAAGTGTAAGTACCAAGCTCCAGAGACCCAGTAGCACATTGCTCTTCCACCTCAGCAACTGGAATAATGCAATTTTCCAGCTAGAGGGCGATGGCAGTATAGAGTCTAGGTATAGGCCCTGCTTCTGTCCCTACCGGACAGATGCCAGTCACAGAGTTGAGCATTCTGCTCCCACAAACTAAACATGAATTCCCTTTGCCATTTTCCTCACATTTTCCACCCACAGTAAAGTTCAGTGCGCTATAAAGACAAGGCTGCCCTCCCTGAAGCTTGTCCCTGAATCCCCCTGGTGTGAACTATTCTCTATGGCAGCAAGGCGCCCGAGCACCAGGGAGACGATTCTTTCAACCTCTAGGGGAGGACAACCATCGGCCCCCATCACCCTGCTCAGCGGTTCGTCCAAGCTCAATAATTCAGCACACGCATGCCGGGTCCTGGCGAATCGCGCCCCTCAAGGGAGCTCGGGGACTTCCCACCCAGGACAGCCACCTGGCGGGCAGGTCTCCTGAGGGCCAGCAACGCGGGGCAGGGTCACAAGGGCGCCGGCGGACGCCCGGCCGCCCACAGCGCAGACCCCAGGCCCCCAGCTTCCCGGGAGACAGGCGCGCTCCCGAAGTGGGCGGGAATCGCGGGGGACGCGGAGGGGCGGGCGCGCGGCCGCGGAGGGCGGGGGCGGGAGGCGGCGGAGGTGGAGGTGCCGCGCGGCCCCGCGCCCCGCGCCAGAGCTAGGCAGAGCCTCGCGGCGGCCGCAGCAACAGGCGGCGGGCCGGGCCGGGCCGGGCCGGGGGCGGAGGCGGCAAGGGGCGTGAGCGCGGCCGCAGCTCCTGGGCCCCGCCGCCCGCGCCCGCCGCATGGACGAGCACCGCAGCCTCCTGCGCTCGCCGCCGCCGCCCTCCGCCTGTGCCCGCGCCCACCCGGCCCAGGACGCCGCGAGCGGCGGCGGCGGCGGAGGAGGAGGAGGTGGCGCCCCCACGCCCGCGAGCCCCGGCCCTGCGGAGCTTGCCGAGAGCCCCGCCGCGCCGCCCGCCATGACCGTGGTGACCGGGGACCACCTGCCGGAGCCGGAGGCGGTGGGCAGCGGGGGCCCGGCCCGGGGCGGCGGCGAGCGCTACGAGCCGCTGCAGCCCGCGCTGCCGGCCGCGGGCGAGCAGGACTGCTGCGGGGAGCGCGTGGTCATCAACATCTCGGGGCTGCGCTTCGAGACGCAGCTCAAGACCCTGTGCCAGTTCCCCGAGACGCTGCTGGGCGACCCCAAGCGGCGCATGCGGTACTTCGACCCGCTCCGCAACGAATACTTCTTCGACCGCAACCGGCCCAGCTTCGACGCCATCCTCTACTACTACCAGTCTGGGGGCCGCATCCGCCGGCCGGTCAACGTGCCCATCGACATCTTCTCGGAGGAGATCCGCTTCTACCAGCTGGGCGAGGAGGCCATGGAGAAGTTCCGCGAGGACGAGGGCTTCCTGCGCGAGGAGGAGCGGCCGCTGCCCCGCCGCGACTTCCAGCGCCAGGTGTGGCTGCTGTTTGAGTACCCCGAGAGCTCGGGACCCGCGCGGGGCATCGCCATCGTGTCCGTGCTGGTCATCCTCATCTCCATTGTGATCTTCTGCCTGGAGACGCTGCCCGAGTTCCGCGACGAGAAGGACTACCCGGCCTCACCGTCGCAGGACGCTTTCGAGGCGGCCAGCAACAGTAGCACGTCGGGCCCCCCCAGCGCAGCCTCCAGCTTCTCCGACCCCTTCTTCGTGGTTGAGACGCTGTGCATCATCTGGTTCTCCTTCGAGCTGCTGGTGCGTTTCTTCGCTTGCCCCAGCAAGGCCACCTTCTCACGAAATATCATGAACCTGATAGACATTGTGGCCATTATCCCGTACTTCATCACTCTGGGCACCGAGCTGGCTGAGCGGCAGGGCAATGGACAGCAGGCCATGTCCCTAGCCATCCTGAGGGTCATCCGCCTGGTAAGGGTCTTCCGCATCTTCAAGCTCTCCCGGCACTCCAAGGGGCTGCAGATCCTGGGGCAGACGCTGAAGGCTTCCATGCGGGAGCTGGGGCTGCTCATCTTCTTCCTCTTCATCGGGGTCATCCTCTTCTCCAGCGCGGTCTACTTTGCTGAGGCAGACGACCCCACTTCGGGTTTTAGCAGCATCCCGGATGCCTTTTGGTGGGCAGTGGTAACCATGACAACAGTTGGTTACGGCGACATGCACCCAGTGACCATTGGGGGCAAGATTGTGGGCTCTCTTTGTGCCATTGCGGGTGTCTTGACCATTGCATTGCCAGTTCCTGTGATTGTTTCCAACTTCAATTACTTCTACCACCGGGAGACCGAAGGGGAAGAGCAAGCCCAGTACATGCACGTGGGAAGCTGCCAGCACCTCTCCTCCTCCGCAGAGGAGCTCCGCAAAGCACGGAGTAACTCGACTCTGAGTAAGTCGGAGTATATGGTGATCGAAGAGGGGGGCATGAATCACAGCGCTTTCCCCCAGACCCCTTTCAAAACGGGCAACTCCACTGCCACCTGCACCACGAACAATAATCCCAATTCCTGTGTCAACATCAAAAAAATATTCACTGATGTGTAATATATAATGCAAGTAACATCCCGTGCACAGTACTGTGTGGAATGTGCCCCCTGGTCTGTGTGTGCCCTTATTTTCTACATCTCCAGACCACTCCTCAAGGACAGGACAGGAAGAAGTGGGGAGCACACTTCATTCGCCCTCTGCCTAGTGCTTCATACTGAAACAGGTGCCTGCGTGGCACATGGGCTGCATTCTCTCAGCTCTCTTTTGATTTTTTTCCCCATCTTAATTTTGTGAAAAAAAAAAAAAAAACTTACATTAAACTTCAGTTCTAGCACACGCCCTATTTAAAAAAAGAAAAGTACATCCTGGGAGGAAATGAAACTAAAGAACAGTTAGACTTCAGAGTAACTGTTTAACCTCAAAATTAAAAGGTTGTTGTTCTTTACTAAGTAAAGCAAGCAAATACTTACTTGATTCTTTAATTTAGTGGACACTAACATTATCTTATTAAGTGTTCCATTGCTTATTCTCGGTATGTGGATGAAAAGTCAACTAATGCAATGACATAAACCCACTCTAAATTTATGTGCTTTTGACTGGAGTTTTTGTTTCAATCTTCCCCTTCTGGAATCGTAAGATTCTCAGTAGCTTTGAACAAAAGGAAATGCCCAAAACATCCTGATCTGACTAACAATTTGGGACTTACTAAACATTTTGCAAATATTACAATGGAAGATTCCAGCCAAGTTCTGTGCTTTGTCTCAGCTAACATGTATCAAAATCTAGAAACAGATGTTTTCACTGCTGCTGAGAGAAACAAAAAAAAAAAAAATTCCTAATGCATTTGAGATAAGCTTCTGCAGTATCACAAGAAGATTAAAGTGGCAGACACCCCTTCCAGAGGAAGTTACTAATTCGGACTTGACTGATGCAGTTCCCATAGCAACCCATGTTTCCTGGGAAACCCGAAAAAGGTTGTCATGGCATCTCTTGCTCTCTAGCCCCACCCCCAGCCCTTGCTGTTTCCACAGTAACCTTTCCAGATGGTTCCTACTTACATGATTTCATAAGGAAAACTACTATTTGAATAAATCACACAAATAAAGTTAAGTGTGAGAATCTAAGCAAGTGAAAGAAGTTGCAACATGCTTTTTTTCCTATGAACACCATTGATGCTATCCCATTGTGGCTGAATTGATAAGAAAAATGCTATCTTTGGAACATTACATGTAAACCTCAATAAAGTGTGATATAAATTAAGTGCCAGTTGTTAGGCAACAATTTTAAAAGATGTTCTCTATGGTTTTTTTTCTCCAAGAAATGATGTCAACAAAATCCAGTGTAAAAGTGCCCTGTACATAATCAAATGAGAAACTCAGTGTACTCAAGATCTTACTAGAAGGGATTTTTAGACTTCCTTGTGAAAACAAAATACAACTCATGCAAAAAGACTGTCCCCATCACAGCATTTGAAAAGCAAAATAAAAAATATATATGAAGGATGTTCATTTTTAACTGAAGGGATTACAATCAATGAAAAGGAGGATCAGCAGTAACCGGATCTTGAAGGAGCACCTGCAGTTGCAGCTACATCCTAAGAGTTGCCAGCAGACAGACAGAATCAGGTGAGCTCTGAGTGCTGGGCTGAGTGGCATATGTGGACCCAGATTGAGATCTAGATGGAAGGTGCCTGCCAGAGCAGTAGTTTTACACTAACTGTATGTCCAGCATCTTTCCTTAAAGTTCATTTACAGCTTTCTTCCCATCTTTCCATGTTGCCAATTATCCTTCAGTTCCCAATGCTAAATGAAAAAATAAAAAGGTAAAAAAAAGTTATTTTTCTTCAAAATAACTTTTCATCCAAGCTGAAGATTACTTCATTATTTTTACTAACCCACTTGGTTGTTGAACAACCTGTTTTCCCTTTTAAAAAGGATATAAGGAAAACTGTAACACTGTTAGATTAGCAGTCCAATTTTAATCTGTGTAATTATTCAGTAGTAAGCAGTGATACTGTTTTTTGAAACAGTTAAAGTGGAAGTAAAAGCTACTCATTTTTTTATATATTTGAATTACACGTTATACCAGCTGCTTCTGAACTTTGATAATATAAAGTAAATTAGGTAAACCTTAGTTTTAAACTAAAAAAAAATCTTCAGAAGCCTACCTACTTTATTATTTGTGTACTTGAGAAGCTGGATAATAATAATTGAGACTAGTGGAAGGCAAGAGAAAACAATACAAAAAGTGGCAAGAAATCTGAATATACCTAGTCATAGAATTGGTTGCTTTTATCTATGTACATCTAAACAGGATTCCTTTATCTAATTTCCTATTCTTTTTGTTTGAGTTACTTTTAACATTGACAGCCCTTTTTACCTAACATTTGGTATTCTTAAAGACTAAATATTCTTTTATGATTGAATTACATATGCAACAGAAATCATATAAACATAGATTTTTGTGTCTGTCCATAAAAAAATTTTTTGACATAAAGGTGAACAAAGAACAGGGATCATTTTATTCACATATCAGAAGGTATACAAAGCTTGGTTAGTTCCCTAAATAAAAGATAGTTATGACCTAATTTGTATAAGAACATAAAAAATAGAAGAGTAGTTTGAAAGGGACCCTTTTCCTTTAGGAAAAGGACCGTTTCCTTCCTGTGCAAATGTAGCACAGGTTCTGAGTCATAACTTCCAGGTAATATAGCTGCTACTGGTTGCCATATTGGAAGCTTTGAAGGGTATAGGTTCTGTGTCTTTAATTGTCAAGATGCTTGATGCAGTACTAGCATCTGGCATAGAGGGTAGCTGCACCTTCGTATATTTATTGATGGAATGCCTGTTACGTTGCATTACTGGTACTTCCAGGCTTTTAATGAGATGCTCAAAAGGGTAATCTCCACAGGCACAGTGCCAGGGTTTGAATTCTGCCTCTGTTGCATGACCTTGAGCAAATTATATAACCTCTCTGTTCTTCAGTTTCCTCACTTATAAAATAAGGATAGTGAGCATTACTTCATACATTTACTATAAATATTAACTGTTACTAGAAGTAAAACGTTAGGAAAAGTGCATGACATGCCATTATTTTATCATCATTACAAGCATGTATAATTGATAAAAGTGTTACAAATAGGAAATACATAAATAATCACTGTTTTCTTATTTCATTTCTATGATAATAATAATTACCATGTATTAAAAGTCAACCTTGTCCAGGACATTTGTCAGTTCTCCAAGGTAAGTGCTGCTAACTTCATTTTAGAAGGCTGAAGAAGAGCTCAGGTTAAGTGATTTTCTATGCTTTCACAGCACTGATTACAAGCAGGTTGCACCGGCTCAAAGCCCGTGTTTCTTTTGTTGGGTGACTTGAAAGATAAAATAAATCCCTGTGCTTTTTATGTTTGACTTCAGGCCAGGCTTCTACTTAATGAGTTCATGGAAGGGCCACATCCCCAGATCCCATGTACCCGGAAGCCTATTTCATTCAGTGTACTGAAAATTAACCATTTCCTAATAATCAGATATTTTTTCACCAGAAGAATCAAATGTTATTTAAATCAGATAGATTGACTCTTCCAGCAATTTATATGCTTGATTCATCTGGATTTAATCTTAGAAAGCATAATTGACCATGCTGGTGATACCTGCTTGGGCAGTGCTTATTTTTTTATTTGACATTTATTTTTGTCTTAGTGTTTTCATCCAAAATATATGTAAGTATTATGAAACTAATTGCTTTTCCACCTCCTTATACTTTGCTTGAGTTGCTGAAGAACCATGCCAAAAAGCAATGTAAATATTTTGACTGTCTTTTATTTAAAAGGAAGAAATTTCTAAGAACAGCAGGGTTGAAAGCCAAGAATTGCCAGTTAATTGAAATTTGTGACACTATGGGCTTACCCAGCCCGTCTGAGGATCTATAAAAGAATCTGTGCTCAACAGGTCCTTAGAATATAAATTTGTTATATATGCTACCTGTGGCTCTTTTAATAAGGTCTTAAATCATTTATGATGGAAGTGGATAATGACTTGAGCTTAAAGCAAAATGCTAATGATTCTGTCTGCCCATGTTAGCTAGCTTTGCCAAACTACAGGTTTCACCATTAAGCTCTGTCACACATCTTGGGTGTTGAAAAAGTATACATTTCTCTATGTTATAGGAAAAGATTCTTATAAGGACTGTAACTGGATCAGTGCACATCTGTCAGCACCTTGCAGAAAGTATCTCTGTCCTTATAGCTACCGGATCGAGAGAAAAAGATGGAGGTTAACATTTGTTATTATTTTTTTTCTTACAGTGTTTTTAATTACCCACTAACCATGGCAACAGAACTGTAGGCACCTACACATAATAGAAAACGCTACATCATTTATTTTTGAGCTTCCAAATAGAATTTGAGAACTGAAATTTTAAATGGACAAGAAATTTAAAGTTATAGTTTATTTACATAAACTTATAATTTACCTCTTTGATGTGTATTCAAGTAATTGCTTTGCAGATAATCTATATATCTAACATAGATAATATATACCAGTAATTTATTCCTTTGAGAACTAGAACTGTAATTTATTGACTTCCATACATTTAAAATGTCAGCATGTTCTATAGCAGTTCCAAGTCTTTCTCACCTTTCAGCTATGAACAGAAGTGATAGCCCTTCTACTAAGAAATGCAAAGAAGCACAGCTGTCCCCTAGAGCAAAGATATGTGGGGGAACACTTTGAGACCGAGGCAAGGACCATAAAAATGGGGAACAGAAAGAATATTTAGGGATGGCATTTTAAGGTGAAATTGTTTTCTGTCTTGTATTTGGCTTTTGTAAAAGTCAGAAAGGTAAACCTGTTGGTTTTGTACCACTAGTTTCTTGAATTTTGTGGTAGTGATTTTGTATAATGAAATCATTTCTTTTTCATACACTCCCAAGAGAACAGTTGATAATATCGGAGAAAATATAAATCAGAGAGACAAGAAGAAGGGAAAGGAAGCCACGTAGAGACCAAAGTTTTTCTTTATCTCCTTTTGGTATCACATGTGTTTTTCCTTACATTTTAAAATTTACACCATCAAGGGTAGGGGAGATAGCTCAGTGGCATAAGCACTGCTGGCAAGTGCAAGGTCCTGAGTTCAGTTCCTGGTACTGGAAAAAAAAGATCTCTTCCACAAAATTTACACCATCAGTCATTCAATGCATTAAAGAAGAGATCTAGAAGAGGGGATCTATCACTTTCTGTAAAGCACTGTTGTTATTATAAGCGAAGTAGTGTACAATAGTAACTCTTCCCTGAAAAAGAAAGCCTAAGGTTCACTTTGTTAGTAATAAGCAATGAAATAAACAAAAATGATGTTTCATCATATTTGAAAACTATTATGAATAATTCTAAGCTCCCACCCAACTGTACTGTCACAGCATAAAAAGTTTGGGGCATTTCTGTTACACCATCTTTGCACTGTGAGAGTTAGCATTGCACTCATCATTCTATCTCTCTTGTATCTTTCTAGAACTCTCTTGATTAATTCCTCAGCTGCCATCCTTCCCCTGACTTGACTACATCCTCGACATGGCCTCCTGACACATCTTTTTTTTTTTTTTTTTTTTTTTGTCTTTTTGAGACAGGGTCTCACTATGCAATTCAGGCTGGCCTTGAGCTCACTTTTGTAGCCCAGGTTGGTCTCGAACTCGCACTGATCCTCCTACCACAGCCTCCCAAGTGCTGGGATTACAGGCATGCACCACCGTGCCCAGCTCCTCACACATCTTCTTAAAACACTTGTTAGGTCATTTTCTTTGTATCAAAACCCCATCTGGCTTATTCTCTCACAAACTAAAGGTCGGCGCTTGCCTGTAGGGCCCCAGCTAGCTCAGCATGCCCTGATTCTCTGGTCTTGTTTGTCTCGCCAACTTGATCCCATGCTGCACCGTGCTCCTTGCCCTTGATCAGCAGTGGTGCTTTGCTCCATCCTGGAGTCCTCACACTTCCTGACTCCCTTCATGGAATGCTCCAGTCTCTGCCCTCTGCCTGGCTTACTCTGTCACCTTTGGATGTTGGCTTCTCACTGCAGACTTCCATGGCCATTCTATATAAAGTTGTGGTGGCGTGAGGATTCTACTGATGAGACTAGAAAGGAGCTTGACCCAAACCCCTCCTGAATTTTTCCTTATCCAGGCACACTCAAACTAAAGAATGACCTAGCTGTTTCCTCTTCACATCAAGGTGGTACAATTTTTTTTACCAAATGTGTCAAAAAAAATTAAAAATTAATCTTAATGTACTTAATTTATATATGTAGACCTTAGAAACTCTTCTCCTTTTGTGAGCTTATCTATTAAACATATAGGACTAAAGATTATTACTCCATTTGGAGGCTGATTGTAAGAGCTTTTTAAAAAAAAGATGACACAAAACAAAAAATTTAGTTCTTTGATTTTTTTTTCATGTCCCCCTCCCCCATTTGGGATGAGGAGTTATAATTTATTTGTTTTTTAATTCATATCAGCTTTACTAGACTTGCCTTTATAACAATATAGCCAAGATACTAGACACTTAAAAGACAACCTCATGTGTCATTATATTTTAAATTTGCATCATCTATGACTACAGAACAATAAGATATCAGATATTCACTGGTATATAATAATACCTATAAGAAATTGTGATGAAGCGGGCGTGGTGGCTCACGCCTGTAATCCCAGAACTCGGGAGGCTGAGGCAGGAGGATTGGTGCGAGTTCGAGACCAGCCTGGGCTACAAAAGTGAGCTCAAGGCCAGCCTCAACTGTATAGTGAGACCCTGTCTCAAAAAGACAAAAAAAAAAAAGAAATTGTGATGAAAAGCATATTAGCCAAGACTTTGTATCAAAGTTCTTTTTTATTTATTTTATTTCTTTGGTACTGGGAATTGAACTCAGGATCTCATACTTACCAGGAAGCCACTGTGCCACTAAGCTGTATCCCTGGCCCTGTATATCAAATTTCTAAAGGGCAAAATTGACTGTGGCGGCAAAACTATAGACAGAAATAGTTTCTCCGAGAAAGAACTGTATTTCACTTTTTTATGCTTATATTTTATAGACATTTTACCTGAAAATTAACTAATTTCAAAAGTGTAGTTTATTTTACTGTGTATTATGTGAGCTAAAGATTATATTAATAGAGCTAAATCTTGCTTGATGTACTACTGGTTATATTTCACAGCTCATTTTCCCATGGCTTCCCCCACTTTTGACAAAGTTCAGCCTTGCGTTTAGTTACTGAGTAAGTTTAGGCCCCTTTTATGTACCAGCAAGACAGAATTTCCAAAACTCCAGTCAGAAAATTCAACCTAAGTGGGCAGGAAGTTTTTCTAGCCTTTGGGCTTGCTCATTACCATTTAATTTGTAGAATTTGTAGAATTTAACTGGTATGCAACCAATTCTCGGTAGGTTAATAGACATCAAAGTATAAACATGTAAGAAGAAAATGCCCACACATCTCTGTGTTTTATTTCAATCCTTTCCTCATCAAGTAAAGTTAGTGTGATCAACAGTTATGGAGCAAAGTCTGTATGTGTTTACTTAGGCCTAAGAGGATGTATGAATGAGTTCTTCAAATATTGATAATCATCATTATTGAACTATTTTTGTCTTTTTGTTTTATATGGTATAGCATTTATTTGATCAATTCAAGTATAGGTCACTTTTCCTGCTGTGTTTCCTTTTTTAAAATTTTTTTTCCATTTATGTGTTTGGTACAGGGTCTCAGTAGGCAGCTTAGACTCATAGTGACCCTCCTGTTTTCAGCCTCCACAATGCTGGGATTACAGGTGTGCGCCACCACACCTGGACTCGATTGCCAGCTCAGCACACCCCAGGGGCATGGCCAGCTTAGCATGTGGGACTGGACATCAAACTCTGGTCCCTGTGCTGACCAAAGCAGGCCTTAGTCTACTAAGCTACCTCATTGGCTCTTGCATTTCCTTTTTTAAAGATAGTTGATTTTGATAATTCTTTGTTCTTTTCCTATCAACCCACTTCTTAACCTCTCACACAAACTTCATGATTGCCATAGAAATATCACCTTTTTTCATTTCTGTTGCAGGGCGACTCCCTCTATTCCATAACCTAGTAGTGTGCCTTACTGTACCAGTTTTTTTTTTTATTTTAAAGACTAAAAATAGCAGAAACAAAGATAGAAAAACAGTAACAAGTAAGAGTACACATAGTACAGAATTTCAAAACCAGAAAAACTTAACAATGGTTATATTACATATTTTCATCATTGGATCAGTTTAGATTAATAGGCATAGGTATATAAGATTGATCAAACAATTAAACATTAATACTTTCAATAAACATTAATTTTTTTAACAATTGGCACACTGCATATTGTACTCACAATAGTAATACAGAGCATGGGATGTGGGCATGACACACCTTCCAATTGGTATTGGTAAGGAAAGAAAAAAAAATTCTTCTCTTTGAACTAAGAGGAAGCAGATGCATACACAGTCCAGTGTTTCACAATTGCAGTGGGCCACCTGTGAAACTGGCTACATTGGAGGCTATTGATCCAAGCCTCCTACAGCTCATCACACCAATCTAGCTCTGCATTTCATGCCTCGTAATTAAGCTTTTTTGCTGGGTGATCAAGGGCAAGTTAAAGCAAGACCTGTATAACAAAACATTCATCTTTTGTATCCTCCAAGGTCAAATCCCCTCGGGATTAACTTTGGAACCAGTGCTTTGTAGAATTGTTGTCAGTGTCAGCCTTCGGGACAAGTCACAGCCATTGCTTGACCAGTTTGCTTTCTGTGAAAGTATGTTTTTCTCTGGGTGACTCTCCTTACACACTATAGTTCATTTATCCCTTTCTTCCAAGGTCCCATGATGTCCTTGACCAGAAAATTTGGGACACCTCTGAGTTATAGGATATTACAGCACAGGTTCTCTTATGTCCTGAGTCTTTACTGGCCTTGAAGGGCTAGGACCAAAATATTGGCTATCTTCATAGCCCTTCTTTTTCTCCAATTTTTGGTCTGTTAACTTACATTCTCAACCCTCCAATAGAAAAGCTTCGTGAAACTATTACTCTGTAACATAGGTAATTGAGCTTATCATCATTGGCTTTCTGAATATCAAACATCTTTGACTTAGCTTGGAATTGATATTTTCCAATAATCATTGATATTCTAATAATTCTTCATAGAATGTGATATAAGCAGTTACACAATTTTTACACAAACATTTGGAGATCCAAGGATGTACAAAATTGTAGCCTGTCAAGCTATGGCATTTGGCCCAGTCTCTTACGCTCAATTAATACTCTTTTTTTTTTTTTTTTTTTTTTTTTTTTTTTTTTTTTTTGCTAACCAACCATTTACTTGAGACAGAGTATAACAGTAACTGAGTTTACATTGGGAGCAGTACACACCAAAAAGATGAGAATAACGTGCATTCCAATCATAGTTTTAGTGTTGCATGGTGCTATGATCAATGTGATGAACTTTTTGAAGGTTCTTAGGACCAATATCTGATTCATCCGGTGTACATAAGTGCATGGTTTTGCTCCTGCTATGTTTCCTCTCTTATCTGCTTCCAGTCACTTTGTTGTTTAATCCATAGCACAGTCAGCTGTGTTATGCCCTTAAGTTTTTATTTCTTCTTTAGAGTTCTTATCCCTAGTATACTGTACCAGTTTAATTGCAAGAACCTAGAGAGACAGATATTGATACAAGAGGTTTTCAAAAAGGCTCAGCCCTTAGACAAAAAGGATGGAACAGCAGAACCATTTGAAGATAAGCAAGTGGGTAGTGACACTAAGCAAAAAACAAACACTTAGGAAATACAACGGATGCCAAGCATTATGTTATGTGTAATCATTAGTAACTCTTAGACCACAGACATTTTCAAACTTTCATAATGAAAATAAATTTAAAAATCTATCTTAAGAAGATACCTTTTTCCTCAACATAAGCAAGTATAGTCCATGCCAATAAAGAAAATATTGCAGCCGAGCATGGTGGCACATGCCTGTAACCCCAGCACTCAGGGGGCTGAGGCAGGAGGATCGGTGTGTGTTTGAGACCAGCCTGGGCTACAAAAGTGAGCTCAAGGCCAGCCTCAACTGCATAGCAAGACCCTATCTCAAAAAGACAAAAAAGAAAGAAAGAAAGAAAGAAAGAAAGAAAGAAAGAAAGAAAGAAAGAAAGAAAGGAAGGAAGGAAGAAAGAAGAAAGAACGGAAGAAAGAAAGAAACAAAGAAAGAAAGAAAGATTGCAGTGAATGTTTTGCAGCACCTAGTAGGCATACAGTATTTAATGAGTGACTGATTCTTCCCTTAAAAGCATAAATTGTAGACCAGTGGTGGCTCATGGGCTGCAGTGAGCTGTCTGTATCATTGACAACTCTAAAAGTTTTTCTCATCCCTATTACAGACTGTGATCTTCAGGTAATTGTCTCATACAAAGGCATTTGCCAAAACCAAGAGTATGTATGGGAAAGTCTTCTCTATGAATTACAGTAAAAACAAAAAAAAAAAACCTAGATTTAGTATTCTCTGGTTTTGCCCCTGTAACTGTTCTTTATATTATACTGAAAATAAATTTGTAGATCACAGGAATCTAATTTTAATATATCCTTTTATTCATGCAATATGTATTACAGAATGCCTCCTATATGTCAGGCATTATACAAAGTGATAAAAACGTATTCATCCATTTAGCATATGAAGTATCTATTGCGTGCCAGACACCATTCTGAATCCTGGATATGACTGTACAAAACACTGTCATTCCTAAATCATTTTTTGTGGTTGGAGGAGAGGACCATTCAATCTGTAACCTTTATTTCATGGCTCTCCACAGCCTCTGGTCAAGTGGTTTTGTTCTCTTCATGAAGCTTTAAAGTGTATGTAACTATGCAGAGTTCACATTTTAAAAGGCTTGGAAGATTTATAATAAAAATATGAAGTATAAGCATGACGTCCTATGGTGCTAAAACATGATTTTCACAGTATTCATTTTGAAAGAGACGGTTCTTTGCTGTATCTCTCCTGTTTCCTCCCCTTTCACCTCTCTCCCTTTCGCCTTTCTTCTCCTCCCTCTTTCTTTCTCTGCCTCACCCTCTGTCATCCTATGAGCATCCACTCTGGCATGTTCCTCTCTCTTCCCCTTCTGTTTTTCCTGCTCATGATGCCTGTCTGAGAATGACATTTCTATTGCCTTCATAGAGTTCTCAGGTAACCACAGCACAATGTATAGTCAGGAAAAATCAAACCCTTGGAAATCCATCTACATACACTTTTCTTTAAAAATCCATGGCACTGGGAACTTTCTGAATGCTTCTAAGAATAAATATAAATTTTCCTGTTCAAAAAGCAAACTACCCACTTTAGTTTGGCTAAAGTCATAATGCATGGGGATAAAAAGTTGATCATCTTGGCATAATATGAAACATTTTCTAACTTAAGAGCATTCAATATGTACTTAGTGCATTTAGAAAACTAAATTGCTTAAACTTCTCAGAGAAACAATAATCAATTTTTATAAATATATGAGTGAAGGGCTGGGGAGATAGCTCAGCAGTCTGAGTGCCTGCCTGGCAAATTCAAGGACCCTGGTTCATTGCCCAGTACCGCATGCCATGCCGGCCCCATGCTGTGCCGACTCCATGCCGAGCCAGCCACTGAAACCAGGTGTGGTGACACATGCCTGTAATCCCACCACTGGGGAGGCTGAGACAGGAAGATCACTACAAGTCTGAGCTATGTAGCAAAACCTTGTACCAAATAAATAAGTAGATATTAAAAATTAAAACTATGTGAATGGGATACCTCTACTGTCATAAAATCTGTAGTTTTAAAAGTGAATAAGCAAGTAATGACAGTATTCCCTCTGTCCAGCAGATCCTTGAAGAACCCTACATGAGCTGTAGATCCATCCAAACCAGTAAGATGCTGCATTTTCATTTGCCTGAACCAAGAATGCAGTCACACTTCTGCGTCACTGAGGAGCAGGGGTCTGTCTGCCAGCACATATTTTTATTTCCATTTACATTAAATAATTCTTCATATTAAGAAAACAGCTTGAAGCTGAAGGATTCTCTTCATCCTGTGTGCAGCCTGGAAAATACTGATCAAGAAACAAAGAATGTTACAAAATTATTAAGGTATTTCAATCCTTTGACATTTTAATAAAACCTAATCATGCAAAAGTGATAATCAGTGTTGGAGACAGGAAAATCTAGATGTTTGTTAATAACAAACCAACTAGTTCTGCTTTATTTTTTAAGTCAGTTGCTGGACTGTATTTAATGATGGGACATGCTCACATCATACTCGGTGTTCTGCTATGTGCAGCTTTGCTTTTGAAAGTGTGTGCTGTACCAAAGGCCCCATGCTCAGCCTCACCCACTTACACATAAATAAGTAAAGTCTACACTGTGCCCACAATAATGGTATTAAAGATAGACTTGCCTAAAAGAAATGTGCCTTGCTTGATTAAACATTCTTTTATTGTTTCATTTAAAATATTTACTAATTATAATTAGTATTATAGGTAGGCTTTAGTTTACCTTAACCTTAGAAAATAGATGAGTACTTATTATGTGTTTAAGTTGTCTATGTTAAATAAAATTTCAATATTTAGTTATGCTTTGAAGCAGTTCCTATATGATAATTCAATTTTATTTTCATGGAATGTTTGATGTGGTGAGACAAAGCACATTCTCTATGTCAGCTGATGTTTATAGCTTTGCTTTTCAGATTATGTGTGTAAAAGATTCCTTGACTCATTTTCTATTTTTATATTCTTTTAGAAATGGAATTCTTTTTCAATTAAAATTGCAAAATTTGAATTGAGAGAGATATTAGGGGATTATGAAGATAGTTTCCCATTTGGGGACATTTCACTTCTGTGCCATTATTAATGTATTTACTGTGACATTTCAGCAGAATGGTAGCTATTTGTATATTATTTCATAAGCCTTATGGAAAGCCAAACTGTGAACATATAGAATATAGAAGATCCTCTTCATTTCTATATTTGATTTTCAGAATATATGTGAACAAATGCAATGTCCTATGGTTTAAATGAATGACAATGCTAAATTATAGAGTGCTTGTGTAATTTTAATTACTATAAAAGTATTTCAGGTGCAAAGCCAAGATTATAAACTTTTTCATGCCTTTAGAAGGAAATACAGGTGATGAATTTCACTAATGGATACAAACCATTAACTAAACAATTATTCACCTAATAGCAGCAAAACTCGTGAATAGGAGCTACAATCCAGGTAACTTTCTTTGAGGCAAGGTCTACAGTAAACGTTTCATAACCTTCTAATTTCCTGTGGTCAAAACTTGCAAACCAAATCAAGATAGGACAAAGCTAGATAAAGAAATGAGAATGTCTCAGATTTGAGCTTTGTGCATCTCCAATGGAGACGCTTTCTTGTTAAAGTGAAGATTAAGGCACCACTTTGTTTCCATTCTGTGTTCTCCCATGTGGTAGAGATACCAGCCCAAGGAATAGTCAGCACATTGCAACCAGGTTAGTCCTTCTAACTGGTGAGCATTGCCTGGAATGAGAGCAACAAACTGATCAACTGCGCTACCAGAGTTCTTAACTATGCAGATGTATTCTTAAGAATCATAATGCGGCCAGGATATAGCTCAGTGCATAACGCCTGCCTGGCAAGGTCAAGGTCCTGAGTGTGTTTCCTGGTACCAAAAAAAAAAAAGGATCAGTAGGCACAAAAACTATCCTTGTGAAGCACCGATGGCACCATTTTAATCATTATAGTATGCTTAGGATCATATCTGCATTATTGCTACAGCCACAATTTCAATGCAGCCAAAACCTGAACCCTCATAAGAAAATCTCAGAATTGTATTACAGAAGTAACCAGATACATTCACAGAATGAATGGGTAGTAAACAGAATACTCAACTAGGAAATAGAATTCCAAATAGAATTCCACAGCTCTTCCCTACTTCCTATCATTGGAACCCTAGGTAAATCAGCTACCATAGTGAGGCTCCCGTGTTCCTCATTTGCAACATGGATGTGCTGAGTTGGACAATGTCTAAGCTCTTTCAGTCCCCATACCTGTTATATACATTTCCTGAAAAAAATTTTGAAGGATACCCATGCCCTCAGATTTTCTGATGCATTTCTAAGGAAACTAATACATTGAAATAAGATTTAAGCCTTGAAAGTGTCATAAGCTTATCATTCTTCAAATTGGTTGTGAGAAGAAAGATTCTTTTTCCTCTAAGGATTCTCCCTTATCTGCAATGAGGTCATGAAAAAAAAGCAGAAAAAAATCACTGCAGAAGGAAAATAGTTTAATAGAATCTCTAGAAAGAAGGAGGGACTATTTGTTCAATTTAAGTAGGTATTGAAGTGGTTAGCCAATTATACGTAAAATGCCAGAATTTTATTACATACTCAACATCAGAAGCCTGGGAGCAGGGAAGGTGGGTAAAGGCTAAGCGATGGGAGTGTTCGCCTTAGCATTTTGTAATTCTCAGTACACGAGAGCCGAAGCAGGCATCTGTGCTGACATGGTGGCTCTTCCAGTAAGACTCATGGCCCCCCGGGAAAGTCCCTCTACCCTCACAGAATCTCAGTTTCATGATCAGCAAAGGGGAAAATTTAAGTTTAACGATCAGTTTCCTTCCACTTTTCAAAAGTTCTGCAACATTTTCAAATTTTCATAATAGATATGTGTCATTTGTCCCCTGCCCTGATTCCTAACACGTTGTGTATTTCAACTTGAGAGACGGAATAGATTAAAAACTGAAATGTTCCTATTTCTATTATTACTCCTTAACCTTAGCAAGATATAAAAACATCAGATCTTACTTTCATCTGACTGTGGCTTAACCATTGCGATTTATCATTTTACCTTTGAAATAGTGATTTGCATAAAATGTCTTTTCAAGTTATTCTTGAAATGTTTAAATGTTTAAACTTAAAACTTTGTGATTTAATAAGCTCTCAGCAAATAAAAACAAGAACTTTGCTTACCAATGAACTGAAGCTGATTGTAAAGGACATCTGTGTGACATGTTTGAATACGCTTTTGGAGCCAGAAGCAAGGACTAGCAAGCTAATATTCGTACAATTTTATGTATTTTTAATAAAAGGAGGCCAGGTAGAGCCATACTGTAATCAATTTTGCTCAGGAGTGAGAAATATAATTCAGGGATAGGCCAAGCACTTTTGTTTGGAGTTAGTGGACAGTCAAGAAGCAAAAAAGGGACAGATTTTGCACAATGAAGGTAACAGTTGACTGTACCAGTTGAGAAACGGGAATATATTCTGGTCACTGGTTGTATGATAGAAAGAGATTACGGAACATGAATGCCAGAATTTGGACACTAGAGAAATTATTAAAATGATAACAATCCATTTAACCGATACAGAAATATTTTGTCATACTGAAATTATTCATCCAGAGACTTGGTATTATATTCCTTTCATTCAAAAAAGGGGGGCGATTTTTAAGGCCTCTGCCATAATAAACATGTATATTTTGACTAATGAGACAATGAATTGAACATTTAATCATCTTTTAGTTTTATGAATCTGAATTTTCAAATTTAGCTGTAATTGAGTCCCTCGTGTATTAGTGTTAGTGATCTTTGTGAGATGTGATTTTGCCCTTTTGTGTAAGCTTATGAAATTTGCTAAGTGGTGATTCTAGCGTATTGTAATAATACTGTATCTTACAATCACTTGTGAACTTATACCAAACAAACCATAGTAGTATCTCTTCTGGTACGTTTTCCCTGGTGTCATCTCGTAATGCTGGGTTTGGGGGTGGGGGAGGTTAAGTAGTTTACTTAAAATTATCAAAATGTCTTTCTTAAATGCCATACAATTGTGTGCATATAAGCCAAATAAGAATATGTTCTGTTTTTCAGTTTTAAGGGCACTATATAAACCATTTTAACTACTCTGTAAAATGGCATCATTTATGCTTAAAAGAACCTACACACACATATATATATATATATATATATATATATATATATATATATATATACCCAAGGGAAAGCCAACAGTGTATGTAGTATTTCTATGTAATTTACTTACTAAGTGACGTAGAAGTCTCTTTTTGAATTTTGTAGATGTTAATTACACAGATCAGTGTCGTAGATACACCATCTCAAGTTTGTCAAACGCATTCATTGACATACTCGGTCCTTGGCACACATCACATATTGTTCTGGAACTGTACAACATCCACGTGAACTGCTAGTGCCACTCAACATTTAGAGACTGAACAGCCAAGTTTAGAAAGGTCAGGTGATTTGTCCAATACATCAGTACGTGGCCCTAAGGCTCATTTCTTCACCCTGTTCCCTCTCTGTTATCCAATCACTGCCTTGATGTTTAAAACCTTGCTTAAATTCTGTTCTAAAAGATACATTGCAGGGGGCGGGGAGATAACTCAGTAGATAAGCACTTGCCTGGCAAGCCCAGGGTCCTGAGTTCAATCCCCAGTTCTTCAAAGAAAAAATTAAATAAACAAATAAATAAATGATACATTGCAACATTTCAGATTTTAGTGAAAGTGTAGTTACTCATCTTGTCAGACATGTTTAGATACTTCCTACCTGTGGACCTTCCATGGAGTGATATCTAAACTTTTCCCACTTAGAACACGTGAAGTCCACACACACTGACCTAGACACCAGGTTTATGTAATGCCAAAATGCTACACTGTGGCTGGGGAGATAGCTCAGAAGCACAAGCACCTCCTTGGCAAGTACGAGGTCCTGAGTTCAATTCCCAGTACCACAAAAAAAAAAAAAAAAGAAAAAAAAGCTAGACTAAAAAATAAACACTGATTTTTCTCATCTTTTTCTAGAAGCAACCCAATTGGTTGCAGGTAATATGATTCAGGGCAAGAGAGAAAACCTGAATCCACCACAGCTACCATTTTTAAGCCTCTTTTGTTTTTTATTACACATACACTGTGACTGAAGGAGGACAAGAAAGGGGCAGTGCAGATAAATGTATCATTTCCTAAAACCATACAGAAAAAATTGATAGGCCCTGGGGAGATAGCTCAGCAGCATAATGTTTGCCTTGCAAGAGCAAGGTTCTGAGTTTGATCCCCAGTACCAAAAAAAAAGTGCTTGTACAAAAAGCATCGGTCATAAAGGCCAGATAGCACTATTAACATTTAGACATAGTTAAAATATTTGTAAACTTTTCCATATATTTAAATATGCAGTCAGGCTGAGGCAGGAGGATTGGTGTGAGTTCGAGACCAGCCCAGGCTACAAAAGTGAGCTGAAGGTCAGCCTGAACTGTACAAGACCCTATCTCAAAAAGACAATCAATCAATCAATCAATAAATAAATAAATAAATAAATAAATAAAATTTAAAATAAATAAATAAATTAAAATTAAAATTTTAAATATGCACTCAAGAGTTATCCACCCCCCAAAAAACAATTATCCCAGATAAAATTATAATCTGATGATTGCTCAATTTAAATATCAAGAATATTCGTATGTCAATCCATGACAAATGTTACCTTTTATTTCACAAATAGCCACTCAACACTGTTCCAGCTTTCCCTTATGAGTCATACCATCTGTGAAACACTCTGTACTTTTTCTGACTAGTAATGTAATGTGACTGTGAATATTTAAATGAAACGTGCTTACGATGTCAGAATTTACCATTTACTCACCTTATATTTAGTTCCCTTCAGTAAATAAATGAAAGTATTATTTTGTATGGAATGAATAGTCATTAATAGCAAATAATGAAATTGACTATAATGTAAAATTTAGCAAACATTTTATATTTTTTATAAATTGCTTTTGTTTTGACATTGTTATCACATATCGGTGTAAAATTATCAATGTAAAGTTCTTATCTCATGTTCTGTGATGTTCTTGTCATAATAATATTGAGCCTTTCATTAAGTGATTTTAGTAAATACCTACGAGTTTTGATTTTGTGGTATTTTCATTTGATCTGTTTTTAATTTGTCATTGTATATGCAGTGTCTTTTTTTCCAAATGTTACAAATGGAATTCAATAAAAGACCAAAAAATACTTGCTGCTCAAATTAATAGTTAATTCCAAATTACTCCTTCTTTTCTCTGTTTCTTTCATCATTCGTTTTTGCAAAAGAGGAAACATCAAAAGCTAGGTTGCTGGATCAGCAAAATAGCTCAGCAGACTAAAGCACTTGCTTATGCAGAGCTTAAGCCAGGATTCCATCGCCTGTGTGTCTTGTCGGCCAGCCCCCAGGGTGCGCTAAATTGGCGATTGAGACTGGGCTTGGGGGCGCGTGCCTGTAGTCCCTGCACTTGGGAGGCTGAAAAGAAGAGGATCACTACGAGTGTGATCTGCGTAGTGAGACTCTGTAGACCCTGTAGACTCTGTAGACCCTGTAGACCCTGTGGACCCTGTACCCACTACATTTTAAAAACAAAAAGAAAGAAAGAAAAGAAAAAGCCAGGCTGCTGTCCCCAGGTCAAGCGTCAGCTGGTTTTAGGGCAGCTCGGGGACTCCTGTGGCCTCCCACTGACTGAGATCCGTGCATCACACTTAGCAAGCCTCCTAGAGGCTGGCAGTCCCCAAGGTGCCTGCTGCCTTCTGGCCCGCACTCTTGCAGACCCCAGAAACCCTCAGAAGAAAGAGTGCATGTGCAGTAAGTCTGTGCCTTTATATGTTGTCCCAGTCACAGAACAGTAAATTACAGATTGACAAATACACATTATTCCATTTTTAAAATCGGAATTGGACATCTATGATGTGCACTATTACATTCAAAGCTCTGTAAGGGGATGTTAAGGTCAGTAGAGAGATGAACCTGCTCTGAGAGATCCTCATTACTCTTATATCATGAGAGTATTAATATTTTTCATCACCATGTAGTCTCTGTAATGCCCTATTTTTTTTTACATATAGCACAGCATAGCATGCAGCTATCACACATTAAGATATCCATTGTTCTTATTTTATACCCAGGAATACTGGTTGTAAATCCCTTGCTTAATAGCAGCCAGTTCCTCAACTGTTTGCACTTTTGGAATGTCAACAAATGCTATACCGGCAAAACAGAGGCCCTCTCTCCTGTTTCCATCTGGAATTGCACTTTGTCTAAAACAAACAAAAACTGCAGATTTCAGCTGCCTCACACGTGGTAATTAGCGATCAGGGAAAAGAACAAAACATGTTCTAAGCCTTCAACTGATATAAGAAAAAGTTTTCTGCGCATGACAACTTTGGTGGCAGATAATGGGTGATCATTTATAAGCATTTCTTTTAAGGGACAAATCTTTACATCTTTTGCAACATTTCAGAGTAAATTAAGAGATGCAGATTTTTTCCAAAGTATTGTAAATATCCTCTTTGAGCTAAAAGAATTCTCACCTTGTTGTTGGACTTGGACAGAAACAAAAGAGTATATCATTTCTGCTACAACTTCCTGTGAATTAAGGCCCACTCAATCCTCAGGTAACTTTTCTGTAACTTCCACTTACAACCTTTATCAGTCTTGGGCCTCTTGTGTCCCTTAGGTCTACTATATATAGGTCTTCATTCATCTTGGGAAAAATGGTTTACTTTACTTTGTTAAAAATAGTCCCTGTTTGTTCATTCTAAATGGTATCTGATGAGTCATGGGAGAGAAGATGATCAAGGAAGCAGGAGAGCCAACTAAGAGCTGAAACCTCTAGTGACCACACTGCCTCAAATTTAAGGTCAGTGAAATCATTCCTTGGATTGGAAGCTCCTAGAGAGAACCAAAGCCAATAGCCCAGCAATCTGGTTGCAAACACATGCTTGACAAGGAAGTGAGTATATATGCTGAGTCCTTTATCCATGCTTGGTCCAACTTGACAGAATAAATGCCTTTGGCTAAAGTTGGCAACCCCAGATTGATTCATAGGCCCTACCTCAGTGATTCCACAGTGTCAGTGAGCCGTAGACACCAGGTGTTACTTGTTTAATCTATGTCCATGATGTCAGACATAAAAACACACAGTAATTTCTACCTAATTTGAGTCTACAAATAATCACAAGCTGCTTAATATGAGGTACACTGTGTAATTAGAACCCTGATCTGAGCTCCAAAATGATAAATACACCTTAAGTCTTTAGTGCTAATTTCTCTCTACAGAGAAGCTGAGGGCCTCTGCCGAGGCAAATGTCTGTGTGGTCTTTTGAGTTGCAGCAATGGAGATGGAAATAATCCACAGAGAAAAGGCAACAGTGTTTTATAAGTGTGGAGACAAACCAAGTAGAATTAACTTTTGCACTTAACTTTTTAAGTTAACTTTTTAACTTAGAAGTTGTGTGGTTCAGGCTGGCCTTGAACTTGTTTGTAACTTGGTTGTGATAGCTAAATCTTGGAAACAACTCAAGTGCCCATCAACCACTGGATGGATAAAGATGTGGTATTTTTATACAATGAAGTACGACTCTGCCATAAAGAAGGATAAGCTCGAGACCTTTCTAGCTGGATGGGTGCAACTTGAAGCCCTACTCTTCAGTGAAATAAATGAGCCATGCCTGTGAAACCATTGTATCATTTCCCTGTGTGAGAAGCTGAAAGTGTAAATAAGGCCCAAAATGTATAATAGATATGGGAGAAGTGCTCAAATGGAAAGGAGAACTAGTGGGGAGGGAAGGGGAAAGAAGGAAGGGAAAAGAAAAAATTAAAAATGAGGAAGCAATTGGAAGCTACGCTTTTTTTTTTCCAATACTTTTATTGTTTAAATTTAACAATGGTTATATTACATATTTTCATCATCGGATCAGTTTAGATTAATACATATAGGTATATAAGATTGATCAAACAACTAAACATTAACCTTTCTACATCCACATTACTTTTTTTTTTCTTTTCCCCCTTTTTTTCTTTGAAAGTTGACATATTGCATATTGTCCTCACAATCATTCTATAGAGTGCAGTGTGTGGGCATGACCCACCTCCCTATTAATGTTGCATAGAAAAAAGAATGAAAGAAAAAAAAACACAGGAAAGAATATACTTCTCTTTGGACTAAGAGGAAGCAGATACATATACAATCAAAGGTTTTGCAATTGCAGTGTGCCACCAGTGAAGCTTGTGACGTTGGAGGCTATTGAATCTGAGCCTCCTAAAGCTCATCTCACCAATCTAGCTCTGCGTTGCATGCATTATAATTAAGGATTTTTTTTTTCCTTGCTGGGTGGTCAAGGGCAAGTCGAAGCAAGACCTGTATAACAAAACATTCATTTTTTTTTTTTTGTATCTTCCAGGGTCAAATCCCCTCAGGATTAAATTTGAGACCATAGAATGTACTTTGTAGAACTGTTGTTAGTGTCAGCCTTCGGGACGAGTCACAGCCATTGCTTGGCTATTTTGCTTTCTGTGAAAGCC
>PVJA010019894.1:0-17249 GCA_004027025.1 Myocastor coypus
ATGTAATATAACTCGTATTAAATTTAAACAATAAGAAAGGAAAAAAACTGAGATGCCTATGCTTTCATAAATCCTAGTAACACAATGAAACCAATTAACCAGTAAACACATCCTTCATATTTCTTTGTGGCCCTTATTAGGATTTGTACGACCCCCAAAAGGCCTCACATGACCAGTGCTTGCTGTGTGGTCCTCCTCTCCAGGTTGCCTCGGTGTCCAAGCCACACCTTGCCAAAATTAAACACTCACATATCATACCTTATATCTCTCATTCTAACAGCCAGCCAGAGGCAGAGTCTTCCCACTCCATCACAGGCCCTTCCTATCCTTTCTCTCCTATCACAACATGCCAAGGTTCTTCTACTGTGCCTTGGGTTCTCCACATTTTACTCTTGCTGTTAAGCTTTGGGGTAGAATATTCTCTGAGGGCACAGAAGCCCTGTGCTGGTAGCTTCCAGGACCACCACTGTATTTCAGCAGAGTGTCTACCTCTCAGAGCCATTTGCTGCTTCCTTTCTGGGTGGTGCTTGTGTCTGAAATGTGTTTCCTAGTGCACCCAACTGACCAACTAAGGATATTCCCACCATCAAAATTCTCAAAGCAATGAGAAGAGGTAGTACTCATCCTGTGACTGTTGGATTTGCTCTTCAGGATTTTCATAGTATATCGTATCATCTTTCCTCTTACAAATTTTTCATCAGTGTTTATACTGTGATGATCTGTGTTATTGGAATTCAGGGATTTTTAACACAATGTTCTTTGAGAATTCTGTATGCTTTGAATGGTACAACCTTTGCAAACAGCTCACTACAAAAGGATGTGAAGACTTAACTGTACTTTCTTGGGACAGCAAAACAAAACCTACCTGTCCGTGCCTTTGCTGGGAAGCTGTCTGTTGAGGAGCTTCAGTGTGTGCTGTGTCCTTAACACCAAGATCCCATACTTGGGGACGCACTACACCAGAGACCAGACTGGAGGCCAGGGCGAGAGACTTGGGCCGGGCCACAGTGCCCCCTGTGCACCCTGGGGCACCTTGTTCGGCTTTTCTGCTGGTGACCTCTTCTTCCCCTTCAGAGTCCACGGTAAAGACATACTCAGCCTTGAAGAGATCGCCTTGCTGCATTCCTGGAAGGTGGTTTGCTCTCGGTCCTTCTTGGGCAGTCTTCTCACAGACCTGTGACAGACCAGTCAGTGTCCCTTGGACTCTCTCTGGTTCGTTCCCATGGTTAAAAGTCACATCAGTGGGTATACACTGTAGAAGAAGAGTGATGGAGACATTGGCGCTGGCTTCGTGAATGCTTTTTTCTTAGCTAACACTGAAAAGCTCAACTTGTTATAAAACATTTTAATGCAGTAAAAAATCAGGCTGGCCTGCAAGAGACTGAATTAAAGTTGATGGTTCTATCTTCCTCACCCACTCACTTACCCTCACCCAAGCACAAACTACTTAGAATTGTGGCTCACAATGAGAGAGAAAGAAACAGACAGACAAGACAGACAGAAGACAGGAGAGAGAGACAGAAACACACAGACGGAAAGAGGACAGACAGACTAACTTTCCGTGAAGACGTTCCTCAAACAAGTAGGGAAATGGCAATGGGGCTGGGTCAAGGATTTAGTCAGTGGCCCAGCAACTTGTATAGACTTAAAAAACCAAGACAGGGAAAGGAAATTCCATTGCAAGTTCTAAAATCATACAATTTCTCTAAAAGTCTGAAAGGAAATAGAAGAATAAAATGTACAGGAACTCAGACAAAGCAATCTTATGGGAACAATTTATAACTAGGACCTAAAAAAATATAAGAGACTTTTAGTAGAAAATACATTTAGCTATTAGTTCACTTTGAATTTGTAATTCTCAGTTTTTCCCTCCAGTTTTCTGTGAATACAGAGGTTAACAAGACCAGAACTAATGCAGCTTTATCAGACTACCAAACTTCTTCTAAAACAATAGCCATGCTCATTGAGATTATATCTAAAAGGCTCATTATCAATTTCCTTGTTTTTATAATGGTTCCACAATTGCTATTTTGTTTTCCGTGAAGCTTTTCTCTAAGGTTAAATGTATTTGAAAACAAAAAGCTAAGCCACTGAGTAACTACAGTCATCTGTGTAAACCATGTTAACCTGAGTATCTGTGTTCTGTGTGTGAAGGCTAAGTCAGACCACAGATAGAGGAGCCCCCACCCCAACCCACACACGTGCCCAGTGCAGCTAATGCTGCTAGCACGGCAAGGGAGAAATGCACACCAGCTCTGCCTGGGTCTTCTCTGTTCGTTGGTCTCTGTTCTTTTACTGCGACGTTTTTCCCACAGCAACGTTTTTCATTACTACTTCAGATTTTGACATATAGTTTACTTTTTTATTCTTATTTCTAATAAGCCATATGAGTAGTTGTTATTCATTAAATTCCAAGTACCAAGAACCTACCATATATGTGGAGCTACTGTGTGTATATGTGAGTATGTGTGTTCACGTGAATGAGGATCGTTCAGCTAATTTTTTGTTGTTTTTAATTTTGATTTTTGGCTTTTGAAAGGTGGTCTCCCTATTTCGTACAGGCTGGCTGTAGACTCACTATGAAGGTGATCCTCCTGCCTCAGCCTCCTAGGTGGTGGGATTACAGGGTGAACTATCACACTCATTTAAATGTTGTTCGACTGTTTAAAAGTAGGGGAAAAAACTTGAATCTTTTGGAGACATGATTGTGTCTAAGTCACTGCAGTGAGCAAATGCATGTTAGCATCTTAGGAAGCTTGGGAAGTTTGCAGCTGAGCTGGGCTCGCCCAGCTCCAGCCCCCTACTGTCTAAGAGCACAGTATCACAAGATGTCATGGATGTGCTGTGTGCACTTTGATGCTATCAGAGAGAAACCTCCTAGAGCTCCTTAGATAACAGTCAGGGTTTCTCTGAAGCAATTGGTCTCATTTGTCCTGAAAATAAGATAGGAGCATTGCAAACTCCACTGTGACAGATACAGTATATATTAGTACTTCCTGGAAAAGGGCAACGCATGTTCTCCTGATCTCATTTTATTATAAGAATAAATAAAATCATATTAAAATATACTTGAAAGAAAAAACTTCACCCAAAATTTTTTGTTCTAAGCCCGGTCATTTTCAGATGCACTGGCCTAATTTTACGCGGCATAACCAGCAAGTGCAATGCAAATGCTCGCTGAGCCTATTGTATTCCATAGCACCATATGGGTGGCATGTTTCACTGCATTCTGTAATTGGGGCAAGTAAGCCCTTGTCCCAGCCATATGCCAGCATATTCTTGAGATCAGTTCTCCATTTCTAGCCGAAATCAAACTATTTTTCATGAAGTACTTTCATGCGTAACGTTGTTCTTTTGTGAGACTTCCTTGAGCTATTTTTCCAAAACCTAGATTACTAAGAGGTTACGAATAGCTTATGGTTGCAGATAAGAGTTTTCCATCAAATTTTACAAATCTACAAAACTATCAGCAATGTTTGGCTATGTCAGCAATTCTACAACAACCCCACGATTGGGTATTACGTTTTGTGTATTGCTAGTATACTTGATGTAAAATGATGTCAGGTTTTTTAAACATATTTGGTACCAGGTCTCACTACACAGCTTAGATTGGCAGTGATCCTCCTGCTTTCAGCCCCCCAGCACTGGAATCACAGGCATGCCCCACCACTCCCGGTCTTGGTGGCTGGCTCAGCACGCCTAGGAACGGAGCCAGCACACCATGCAGTGCTGGGGATGTGAGGGGTCCCTGCTCTTGCCTGGTCCAGAACCTCGGTTTTTATCTTTTTTCAGGGCTAAGTCTTCAAGAGAGTTTTATTATCTAAGATATATACTAGGGAAAGTGCTAGAAAGTGGAAATTGTCTTACAAAGAGTAAACAACAAGGAGACCATTCACAAGAATTGAGCATGAGTCCTTAGAGACAACCTGGAATTTGATAGCATGGAGGTTCCTGTTATATAATTTTATAGCTATGAAATTTTATTTTAGCTAATCATAGACTTCATAGTCTTGACCACTTTATAGGAATGAACATTGATACAGATTTCTAACCCATTATTATGGACGACTTAATACACTTTTTTAAATAACAGAAAAATAAAAATAATCCTACCCTGTGTACATTTTCTGGACTCTTATCGCCTGGTTCCTCAGGAATTCTAACAACGTATTGGGCAGTGTCGGCCAGCTGAATATGGGCGGGAAGTCTTCCAACGGTAGGGACAAAGCTGAAGGTCAGAGGCCTGGCTTCACCGTCACCAGAAGAGACCTAGGACGCATGTCACAGATTAGACCTTCAGCCTCGCCGGAGCTCTACCCAAACACATTTATCTCTTATTTTGATACATTCCTTACTACCCTATGAGAATGTATATGGCTGCCAAGAAGCAGATCTAAAAATAGCCACAGTGAACCAGACCTTCCTATAATAGCATTCGTCAGAGAAGCCACTCCAGGAAGGCCTCACCGCCAGCGCTGGTGGCCAGTCCGCTGCAGGCTGAGGCACGCTCTCCACCGCAGCGGCACATCTCAAATGCAGCAGGGGGTCTGCTTCAAGTATGGTCTTCATCCACTTACCCCTAGGTTAGTAGGCTCAGAGGTGACTCAAAATCAACAAGCCCACGACATCCCCACATTTGTCGTTCTCGAGAAGGTTGAGTGCAGCATGGCTTTGTACGCCTGTAATCCGAAGTCTAGGAGGCTGAGGCAGCAGGACTGATCTCAAATTTAAGCTTAGCCTGGGCAATTTAGCAATTAAACTGTGTCCCCAAAAATAAATATAAAAATAAAATTTTAAAGGGCTGGGAATATAGCTAGGTACAAGGGTCCTGTGTTCAATCCCTAGTGCCTAATGCCTAGTACCTAGTGTAAAAACAAAAATAGTTCATGTATACATTTAAAGTGAAAATATCTATCAGAGCACCGTGCCTGCTTTTGAAATAGCTTGATTCTCAATTCCTAAGTAATTCTATTGAATATTTGCTGTGTGGGAGGCCTTTGAGAGTAAAGAATCTGACAGTGAACAGAAAACTCTCAGTAGACTGCTCACCAGGAGGAAAAAGCTGTGCACAGGATGCCAGGAGAACCCTGAGGGCGCTTATCCCTCAATAATACAAAGCAAAGTGTAAGGGTTGAGCCCAAGTGCAGAGATATAACTTTTAGGGAAGGGAAGGGAAGGGTCTACAGGGTGTTCAGGGTCTCACTACTAGATCGGACTCTTAATGATCTATCTGTTTACAGCCCCCCAAGAACTGGGATTACAGGCGTGTGCCACCATGCCCAGTCTCATTTGCCATCTCAGTGCACCCTGGGGCGGGACCAACATGGCAGGCCCAGGGATCAAAGTCACCGGCATCTGCACCTGCTTGAGGTGCTTTAATCCACTGAGCGATTTGGCTGGCCCTTCAAGATACAATTTTTAAAGTTGCAAACCTATAGAGACATGCACAAGAGGCTATCTATAATTTAAGTATGATGTATCCATGCCCCTCCCCAACTTTATGGCAACATTCTGACGTGGGTCTCAAAGAGATGAGAGGATCACAGAAACAAACTGCATAAATGGGTCAATCTATTGATGCGCTCACAAGTGAGTGAGCAGTTAGGACTCTGGGCTTAGGGGGAGTCAGTAAGGCCCTTCCCGCCCCACCCTCTCCTGCTTTCGCCCTCCCTGCTTCATAGCTGCCATGGCCCGAGCAGCCATCCTCTATCCAACCCTTCTGCCACAATGTTTCTGCTTGGAGCCAACTGTCCACGGGCTGATACCTCTGAAACCCTGAGCCAAAATAGACATTTTCCTCCATTAAATTGTGTATGTGAGGTGTCCCAGCTACAGGAAGCTCATAGAGGCCTAAACTGCAGATCGGTGGAAGGGAAACAAAAGGTGAGGGGGACTGCTTTTAGGAAAGTTTAGATGCAAAGTAAAAGATGGGTAGAAGTAGAGAAAGAAGCAGAGTGCTGAAGCCAGTGCCTCTGCTGGTGTTAGGAGGGAGCGCATTAGAACACGTCTGTAGACCAGGAAACAGCCAGGAGACAGAGGCTCAAGGCCCTGGAGGAAGATCAGTTTATTCTCGACCAAGGGAACACTGGGCCACGACAGGGAATGAAATGAAAAGGCAGGAGGTGGTGATCAGAGGACTGAAGGAACTGAAAACGGGAGCAGTGTGCAGCCGTCGGAGGCAGCGAGGTGAGAGGCAGAAAGCTCGCAGGCAAGGGCGAGGCAGCATGATGTCTGAGAAATTACTCTGGGCTATAACGCTGGTTGTGTATAAAGCGTAACACTGGGGAGAGCAGCGTCAGGCAGGGAATACCTGTTCGAGGAGAAATCAAAGTAAACTAAGGAAACTAAACCAGGAACAGTACCTCCCTTGAGACTGGCGGGAAAGAGCGTGAAAATGCTTCCGATGCGGTACGAAGGGAGGAGCACAAGGAGTGAGAGGAGAACAGGCGTGACATGGAATGGCCGAGCCTCGTAAACATCCGCATGCTCTAGTCGGGGTGGTCCTGCCTCTCTGCTCCCTCAGTGCTTTCACCAGAAGAAACATGCCGAGCATCAGCGTGGCCTCCCTGCGCTGGATGCCACCCCCTTTCTCTGCCTTGGATCCCCAAGAGCCCATGTCTGTACAGGCTCCTTTTCACCCAGTTCAGGCCATGCTCAGGAGGAACCCAAGCTCCAGCTGGGCACTTAGCCCTAACTGCTCCCCATACGCTTGGTTTGGCTCCCACATCACACCCCACTCTACCTCTCGAAAGCCCTGATACTGTACCTTCTTTGGGATTTAGTCACTCACTGTAGAATCTTCCATGTTAATGATTGCTTCTCTGAATCTGTCCATGTTCTCTGCGTAAAGGCCTCTGTTTGCCAAGAAGCTCTCCCAGTGGGGGCAAGTTCCCTGACACCTTGCACACTGAGACTTGATGTGACCTAGGGTAGCTGTCATCCGTGCTCTTCGTGCCATTTGCAGCATATTCCTGCACACCTTCAGCCTCGACTGTCACGTGATCAGCCTGTACCATCTATGTGTGTATGTGCTGGTTATACTGACCTGCCAGACCTCACACCGAACTCTTCTTTTCTTGACGATCTGGTTCCCGGGTCATTACTGCTTTCTCTAATACCATGTTTCTACAATACCACATATTATATTTCAAAGGATAGCTTCTCTGATACTTTTTTCCTTCCTTCCTTTCACATCCGTAGC
The DNA here is from genome assembly GCA_004027025.1 of Myocastor coypus. NCBI lineage: Eukaryota > Metazoa > Chordata > Mammalia > Rodentia > Myocastoridae > Myocastor > Myocastor coypus. Next base: position 7,202 of record PVJA010019894.1, read on the forward strand.
CTAAACTGTTAGCTGCAAAACCCTCCATAACTTCAGTGCCCTAACTTTCTGCCCCGTCATGCCACACTGCCACAGTCCCTTCAGTTTCAAGCCTTTTCATCTTTCTTCAAGCCTCTAAAATCCTCTTCCTCATTCTTACTCTGAACGGGTGGCTTCATTTCCCATTTCACTTGCATTACTGTAGGAATCAGAAGAAAGCCGTAAAGGCCCACACCTCACACCAGCTGACCCGCCTGAGTCTGCCTCTCTGTGGTCTCCATCCTGGTATCATGCTCCTGCTGAAGTCAACCCTCACTTGAACCCATTTTCCTCTCTTACATCTATGTGCTCAAGAAGGCTTATGAGAGCCCTACTAAATGCTAAGCACTGTTGCAGAGATTGGTGATGAGGCAGTGAACAAAATCCCTGCCTTCATGGAGTGTACAGTCAAGTGCAGAGAAGTAGGTGGAAACAGTGAAATATATGGTGTTTCCATAAGTGCTACGAAGACTTTCTGCAAGGATATCGCAGTAATTGGGGGGAAATAAGATGATGAGTTAAACTTGGATTGTTGCAGTGATGTGGTAAGAAGTGTTAACTATATTTTTTAAAAAAAGGAAGTACAATCAGAAAAGAAATACTACAGATAATCTAGAGACAAGATGAATTTAAAAATCCTTACCAGAATGACTGCACTAAATGGGATGTTATTCACTGAAATGGAGAAAACACTTAATATTGGTCTGAGAAAAGATCAAGGTCAAGTCTGTTATGTCTAATATACACCTAAGTAAGATGCTGGCGGGATAGCTGCGTGGCACAAGTGCCTGCATGGCAAGTGTAAGGTCGTGAGTTTGAACCCCGGTCCCACAAAAATAGTGATAATTAATAATAATAATAATAATAATAATAATAATAATAATAATAATAAATATACACCTAAGTGGAAACGTGAAGAAGAGAGTGGAGTTAGGAAGAAAGTCTTTATAAAATCGTCAGGGTTCTTCCCCGCAGATGGTATGTAAAACCAAGAGATTAAATGCACCCACCAAGGGAGCACACAAACAGGGAGAAAGGTCCACATCTGCCTTCTACAAACAACTGATATAGAATTAGTAAAGGTAACGTGGGAGTTTAAAGGAAGATGGAAAAGTCTGCAGCATCGTGGTCAGCAGAGCGCAGAAGGCCTGTCCAGACTAAGGCCTAACAGTCTCCCAAGGACACAGACGTGTAAGTCCATGGAGGGGCAAGGGGCAAGTTTGCCGCTCTGAAGTCTCTTGAGGGATTCTGAGCAGTGTAGCACAGCAACAGAATAAGCAAATACAGTGTTTGTAAAACTGCTTACGAGTGGTTTGGGCAGACAAGAGCTCTTTGGCTCAGAAAGTATCTTCAGTCTTAAAGTAATTGTTGGAGAGAACATGCTGAGATTACAACATGGAATGCATTGTAGTGGTTCTAGAAGATTCTAAACTCTCAGCCTTGTGCTTGAGAAGACTATCTGAGAGAAAGGACACTGAAAGTCAAAGAACTGTGAGGCAAAAATGTACATAAGGCTATAAAAAGTAGAACCATGCAGGGCTCTATCAAGACTGGGCTTGACAAAGAAGTAGAGAACATACTAGAGCTTTCTTGAATAAGTGTGAGAATCAGGTCAGAAGAGTCCCCAAAACAGGCTACATAGAACCCTAGACAGTCGATTAGTGATAACTTTGTGGGCTAAAATAAGACAAAAAAAACTATATATATACTAGTCATTTTCACCCAAGTTCTAGAAAACACAAATGAAATAATTTTGGACTGTTATTATCAAGCAGAATAACTTTGTATTAACTAAAACATTACTTTTTGGTAACTAAATATACCACATAGAAATAATGCATAATCCTTAGGGTATATGAAATATATAAACCGTTTGACCAAACTTTCACTTTTCAATATTCTTTTCTGCCTGTTAAAGATATTTGTCATTATCTTCTTATTATAGCCATGTCAGAACTCCCAGATGGCAGTTTATCATATGAAAGTAAAACAAAAAGTATAACAAAAGAGAATAAGAGACAAGGGGAAATGCTATAAGATTGACCTGCTATAATTTGTATATGGTTAGATTTCTAAATTTGTGTGTAAAAATGTGTAACATTTTTATCACATTCGATGGAGATTTATTAGAATATCAATGATTGATGGAAAACATCAGTTCCGTGTTAAGTCTAAGGTGTTTGATATTCAGGAAGACAGTGATATTAAGCTCCAATACCTGTGTTATTGAGTAATCTCGAGGGTTAACAACTTAAGTCTACAAACCAAAAATTCAGAGAAAAAGAAGGGCTACAAGGGTAGCCAATATTTTTGCCCTAGCTCTTCAAGCTCAGTGAGGACTCAGGACATAAAAGAACCTGTTCGGTAACATCCTATAACTCAGTGGTTTTCCAAATTCTCTGTTCAAGGAGATTACAGGGCCACAGAGGAAATGGATCAATGATGTACAGTGTGCCTAAGGAGAGTCACCTAGAGAGAAAACATCCTCTCAGGCTTTCACAAAGAGCAAACTGGTCAAGCAATGGCTGTGACTCATCCAGATGGCTGACACCAACAACAGTTCTACAAAGCACTGTACATGGTTCCAAAGTAAATCCTGAGGGGATTTGACTGACCTTGGGAGATACAAAAGTTACATGTTTTGTTATACAGATCTTACTTAAACTTGCCCTTAACCACCCAGCAAAAAAAGTTTAACCATAAGGCATAGAACAGAAAGCTAGATTAGAATGCTGAGCTGTAAAAAGCTTAAATCAACAGTTTCCAACAATGCCAGTTTTAGCAATAACCCACTGTGATTATCGAACATCGGATTATGGATACAACTACTTTCTCTTAGTTCAATAAGAAAAAAAATTTTTGTACCAATAATGATTAGAAAAATTATAACATCTACATCCTGTGCTCTGTATAACTAATAGGAGGACAACAACATGCATTGTATCAAATATTGGAAATGTGCTACTAATGTGTTTTGAAACTGTCACATCGTTCCTATTAAAAGTAATAAAAATAAATGAATTTTTTTAAAAAAGTAAATTTTGTGTTTTCTTTGTGGGGAGGAACACTATATAGACTTTTTAGACTTGGAGATTCTATTACAATAATATATAACACTAAGCCTTGTGTGTGTGTGTGTGTGTGTGTGTGTGTGTGTGTGTGTGTGGAGGATCAAGCTCAACATCCGGTGCTTGCTAGGCAGGCACCCTTATGCCACTGAGCTATCATCCCAGCCCAACGCTAGCCTTTCTTTCTGTATTATTTTATAGGAAATTTTTTTATAAGATTAAACTCATCAATATCCTGACAAAATGGAAAGGAATCACGCATGACAAGAAAATCAGCAAAGGAAATTCAAATAATCCATCTTAGAATTTCATTTTGACAAGAAATAAAAACAATCTTTTAAGAATCTAGAAGAGGTGATATTGTAACCTTGTCCTAGATTCTGTAGAGAGATCCATCCTTACCCTCCCACATCGTGACACTAGGCCTCTCAAAATGCAGCCTCAGGAGAACCAGCCCATGGCAATGACATGCATGGAGCCAGTGTGAACTCGGCCACCTTTACCTCCTAAATAAAGCAAGATGCACACAACGATGAAAACCCGTTTCATCAAATGCTTTGCACAAGCTTAACTAAAGGTGTCTTAAATCCTACAGTGCAGAACTCCAGAGTTGATACATTCAATAGTCCTAACTTTATTGAACAAGATAGGAATGAACAAAAACAGACGCTTCAATTTCTACAGTGTGCTTTTATCACAATGCTGTCAAAGGGATTTCTAGAAATAACCACATGATAAGAATGAAGGCAATAGAAGTAAAATTATTTCGTTTTACATCATCACATGTTCTTCTACAGAAATACCTGCAGCCTATGTAAAATTTCCTCACCAGGGAAGGAAAACCATTTCTTATTTTGGTCATGCAGATATGTCATAATAAGAAAATCTTAACAGGACTAAATGCTTGTTTAGGTTATTGTTGGAAAGTAGCAAGATCAGGGATAAATTCCTGTCCACATATCTATCTTCCAAAGACCATCCACCAAAAGAGCAATCATGTGTTATTCCCTTTTAGGCAAATATTAAAAATAGCATGGGGTTCTTTCCGCTCACTGCCTTCACTAAGCATTCTCTTATCTTACCAAAAATGGAAGAGCTGCCTATAAAGAATTTTTGATGGGGAGGATTTGAAATTATACTAATTATGCAATGTAATAATCAGATAGAGTCACATGTTAGCCAGTTGACTGTTGAATCAACCCCTTGCTAAGGAAAGAAAATAAAATATTTGCTATTTATTGCATAATGTGTGGCCAGGTTCCAATGGAGTTATAAAATGGATTGCTATGGTGATGAAAAAAAAAAAAATCGTTTTCTACAACGCAGAACAGATGCCTGTGACTAGCGCTGCACGTGTTAATTGCCAATTAACTCTTTCAGGTGTCAATGCCATTTAACCATCTTAGTTTCTACCACAGAGAAACTATTTTAATAACAGAAGTGAGACTGAACGGATTAAAATATTTTGTAAATACGCTTTGAAATGCTCACAATCTCTGAAACTAACGCCTTCTCACCAGACAGCCATATCATTTGAGAAATTGTTTTCGCCGGGGTCATGCAGGCTAAATGCTCCCTTGCACAGTTACGAGCTGTACGGCTTCCTTTCTGGCACTTCACTGCGCGCTCCCATTCTGCCCTCCGATGTGGCACCGCGCTCACAGATGGCCACTGGTCTCCCATGAGAAAGAGGCATTAGGAAGCATGTGACCATGAGCACCTCCACGCCAAGGGCAGTGCTGAGGCTTTTCTTTACCCAATGGGCAGCTTTGCCTTTATCAGTTCACCCTGCTCGCTAACTGTAGACCACGTTTCATCTCCACACACAGCCAAACTGATCGGTACCCAGGCAGCTCCCATTCACACCCTCCTGCAGCGCACCCTGGGAACACTGTGCACTGCCTTTAAAAGTACTGAAAGCATTAAGCAAAGGCTTCCTTTTTACCTGGGGTGTGGTCTGAGCGCTCCCTGCGAGGATGCACGAGTTCATTTGGAAGTAATTGTTCTCGCAGTCACTCAGAAGCCCCTGCTCTGGAAGCCTTGGTTCACCACATATGGGAGTGAACAAGCCAATGGCTGAGGTGGGAAGGGAGCCTGTGACGGGAACAACACACACACACACACACACACACACACCCGCACGCACAACGAAAAAAGCAAGTCTAAAAAGAGGTAAGGCAGAATCCTCCCAAAGCAAAGCATTCTGTCAGCTCCAGAGAGATTTACATTTAGGCAATTTTCACATTGGGAGCTCTATGAGAGGTCACCCTGACGACTAAAATGGGATCTGCAGGAGAAAAAACTACCACCTCGATGTGTTCGACCTCGTTTCTTTTCACGCATATATTCCAATTATATATTCTATGAAAGAGGAGAAAAGCCAGGCTGCGCAATGATGAGAAGCCGAGGGAAGCGGGCCGGCATCTGTCAGTCCCGGCGATCAGGTGGCCGTGCTCACAGAGAACATCTAGAGGCTCACAGGCGTGCACACCCTGGGTCCAAATACAGAACTGGAAGGCACATGGCGATCGCTGCAGGAATTCAGTCTCCTCCATTATCAGTCCCCAAGTGCAGACTGCACGCAGTGAGGTGGGATCCTCCGTAGCGACCGAAGCTTTGCTATGAACAGAACTAACTAAAATAAAGCTTGGAATCCAAGAGCTGTCAAAACAAAACCCCATTTCAAGGTTCCTGGAAGACAGTGAGCACCCAAACTGCAGACAAACGAATCTCAAAGTTTCATACGTGAAATAGCTTATAGGCGTCATTTCAGTATTTCTATATTCTAGCATTGATTTTTCTCCAAATCAGTACAGTATACAGTATATGTGCTTTAGGAGTGAAATCTGTCATGCTGAAAGGGCACGGCCAGTGAGGGTGAGCCTGTGGACTGCACACCCGCTCTCAGCTCCAAGCAGTGTGTGTCGTCTTGTCTAAGCTAAGGCCTGGGTAATCAGGTTTTGCTGCAGCGCTGCCACTTTGCAGTAAGAAGGCTTCGGGTTGCAGGGTGGGTACTCATCTCTAAACATTTTGCAGTCACTGGCCAAGGTGATGGGAATCCAAGTTTCATTGTAGGAAGATGTAGGCTATTCACCTTCACATACCAAGATTATCAAAAGCTTGAACGTGTGGAAACCTCACGACTAAAAGAATTGTTTTAAAAAATGGCTCCATACAAGTGTAAGAAGCTATTCTGAATAACAGTACATCTTGACATAGAAATGGTATTCAGTGCTCCTTTTTATCACTAAGGAAACCAAGTGGCATCTTCTTTTTATGGGTGTGCATTTTTATGAGAGACCATAATACTGTCCTTTTCTTAAAAAGTTTACCATTCCACTGAGAATATAAATCAGGCATGCGAGTGACAGAACTACCACATACACACCAACTGGGAAACTTGTTCAAAATGCAGTGTGACTGAAGATACCCTAGATTCTGCATTGTCAGCAGAGGTCCTGCTGGTGGCCTGCAGCTGCTCCGTGACTTTAACTAGAGCAACTTCAAAGGGCAGTGAGATGACAGCCTCCTGCCAACGAGTAATTTGGGAAGGTGGCACTCAGGCTGCCCTTGGAAGGCTGCAAGAACGGGAACCTGCGGAGGTGAGGGTGGTGAGGAGCACGTACTTTAAGCAAGGAGGAAAGCCGGAGTGCAGGCCCTGGCAGAACAGTGAGCACAACACATAGCAAGGATGGTTAATTACCACAGGAACCTGGAATCTGATGGTTGGCTGGCTACGGGGCCCAGACAACTGGTAAACCCCTCAAGTCTCGGGCCTGTCATTCATGACATGCAGATACTGATGGTTCCTCAGGGGATTCTTAGAAGAGTTACCATTCAATTTGGCATAGGAAACCCTGTTGCTCATGTTGGTACTCTTATTCTCCACTTGATAAGTAACATCCACAAGAAGGAAGGCAATCCGATTACAAAGCTGGTTAAATCTCCATCATCAGAGATCTTGAGTTAAGGTTTTTCCATTTTATCCAGAGAAGAACAGGGAAGGGGCCATCTATACATAAACACACATGTGCCAGCAACGGTCTTCCTCCCAGAAACCGCTTGCTGTCTTCAAGCTCTAGTATGGTCAGATCCCTGAGGGAGAGGGGCTGTCCAGCTCTTTGTCAGTGGTTCAGTTTACACTAACTTGATCTCAACAAGTGTGGCGCTTGATGCGTCCTGTTCTCTTTCCTCCCCTCCTCTCTTCTTTCTCTGATTCCCTTCCCAAGCATAGAGTAATATTTAGGCAAGTTGGCACAATTAAACTCGGGAGCGAAGGGCTGGCCTGACAGCTCAGTGGGCTAAAGCACCTGCTTGGGCAAAGTGCAGCGGCCAGGATTCGATGCCCAGTGTGCTGTGCCAGTCCCAACCCCGGGGCACGCTGAGAATGTGATTGAGACTGGGCATGGTAGCGTGCCTGTAATTCCAGCACGAGGGAGGCTGAAAACAGGAGAAGCAGTACTTAGACCCCAGAGACCCTGCATCAAGCACATTAAAAAATGGGATGCTTCAACCCCGACTCTTTGCCCTGCACAAATCCCCTCCTGAATCACTTTAAAATATGAGAACCAATTAAAATAACCCATTATTTTGCTTATTTACTATATTTATAATATATTTATAAAGGTTATAGTTTTTTATTTGAAATAAGAGCTGTAATATCCGTACCTCATAATAGTCTGCCTCCGCCCTCTGATCAGCAACCATGCATGGCCTCCCCAGGCTCGTGCATTTAATGCAGCATCTGTGGAAACCAATCTCATCTGAACAGAACGTGACGGCACCCTGTCAAGACAGTCGGCGTTGGACGACAAAAGGCGAATTGCCACGCGCAGGGAGTTGGGAGGCAGAGCTCATCTCCAAGTAACACCACTGCTCATCTAGACAGAGAGAGTTACTCCATGTTCTCTTCAAGACCCTGAGCGTTCCATGAGTCCAGACTTTCAGTGTTGTCTGGTACTAAGGAATACAAATGTCTGTATTCAATAATCTTTTTCCAGAAGAAATTATGGTACGTTGAAGTTTACGACAGAGAAATACAATCTGGAATTCTCAAGTCTAGCATTGCTGACATCTAAAGCAGCGGTTCTCAACCTGTGGGTCGCGACCCCAGTGGGGGTCAAACAACAAAACACAGCCGTCGCCTAAAGCCCTCAGAAAATGTTACGTATTTGGAATTACAGTTTTGAAGTAGCCACCAAAATTTTTTTTGGTTTGAGGTCACCGCAACATGAGGAACTGTATTGCGTGGTCATGGCATTAGAAAGGTTCAGAACCTCTGCTCTAAAGGCAGCATTCTTCATCTTTCTTGCTAAGACAGATATCAACACTACTGAACCATAAAACTCTTAAATATTCTTTTTAAAATACATAATACAAATCCAGGCCTGGTGGCACATGCCTGTAATCCCAGCACTCGGGAGGCTGAGGCAGGAGGATTGGTGCGAGTTCGAGACCAGCTTGGGCTACAAAAGTGAGCTCAAGGCCAGCCTGAACTGCATAGCAAGACCCTGCCTCAAAAAGACAATAAATAAATAAATAAATAAATAAATAAATAAATAAATAAATAAATAAAATACATAATACACAAAACAATAATCTTTTCTATTGACTTGGGAAACAAACGTAGAGGAAAAAAATAGATGTGCCTACAGAAGGTTTGCTGAGAATGATGAGGTGCTTAAACAGATCCAGCTGCCAGCGCTGTCCACATGCCCACACGTTCAGGTTACACCTGTGCTTGATGAAAGACACCAGTGGAAATCCCTCCTGTTGCTTCAAAAAACTTGTGCCACGTAGTAGGCTCTGTTTTGCTCTTGAAGGTGGCACCTTGTTGCTGACATGGCTTAGAGTCCTTTAATAGAGACACCTTCTCAGAGACGCCTACACTGGGTGAAGTCAAAGAGACTACCAACCTCCGTGCTGAGGCGGGTCGTGTGCGCCGTGGCCTCGGGTGTTACCAGGCATATTTCACCCCTAGCTACTGCATTCTCTGGGCCAGCTTCTGGTGAGCAACCTTAGAACATGTGCTCTGTTTCTCTCTGGTGGCTTGACGATCTCACTCTGGAGGCAAGAAGTGCCAGGAATTTGGATCCCTACCTCCAGGGTGATTCCAGGGATCCCAGTCAGAGTTACCCAACTCCCCCTCCTCGGAAGGGGGAGCATAATATGTTAAACGAACATTGACATCTCCTCAAGACACGTAAGAGTCCACCATAATTAGGCTTCATCTGACCTGGGGCCCTGTATTGCTTCTGCACTCGTTCTTACTACATGACATTGCTCTCCTGCTTGGGCATAGCTTCCTAGTTACAACAACAGTGATTTCCCTCCTTAATTAAGGTATTCTAAAGCATTGAAGAAAATGTAATGCCCAAGCATTGGACATAATTAGCTACTCAGAGTAAGTGGAAGGCTAACACCTCTGTTTGACACGAGTAGATATTGAGAAGAAACAGCTAAATCCTAAACGTGGCAGGCATTGGAAGAGGAGCAGAGCTGACAGAGAGAATCCCCCACCTCTCTGGAAGCGCGGTTCCCTGACCCCTTACTGAGCCATTGTCTTCTTGTCCTGGTTTGTATGTAGATGTCTCCTCCAGTCCACCCGCAATCGTGGGGAGGGCTTCTGGAGTTTTACGATGGACTCCTGGTCCAAAGCTGGAATTACGGGTATGAGTGCCACACCCTCCTCAGGGCCGGCAGCCCACATACAGTAGACCAGAGGGAAAGCTTTCTCCTGCTGGTGCTGTTTTCCACCACTGCCATGTGCCACCCTGCCTTGGAGCCAGCCAAATATAGACTGAAACCTCCACAAACTCTGAGCTAAATAATATTTCTTCCTTAATTCTAAATATTGGGTATTTCGTCTCAGCAACCAGAGAAAAGTAAACAAGACCCTGCCTGCCAGCACTCTGTTTCCTCCTGTTCTACTTCTGCTTTCCAGACTCCTCTCTGTTAGGTGT